>JAMKCH010058124.1:0-15683 GCA_023653785.1 Ophioderma brevispina | reverse complement strand
TGTGTTTTTGAAATGTTAAACTCCTCGGCCATGTCTCGGCCAAGTCCCGGCCCGGCAGGGCAACCCCGGCCAAGTCCCGACGCCTGCTAGCCGGGCAAAAGTGTCAAAATGCGTCAAACCCGATTGTGCGATTCATTTCCGGGTTAATAGAGGTCAGCTTTACGGAAGAGGGGTACATAAATGCCAAAACGTACTACGTTTATATGTTTTTGTAGAAACTTGCACTTTCGTTTGTCCCGACCCAAAATCCCGGCTTTTTTTTGACATGCGTGAACTCCATGAACAAGTCCCAGCATACACCCGGTACACTCTGGCAAAAAAAAAAAAAAAGATCAACTCCCCGGCTATCAGGTAGTACAAGTCCTGGCCATCCCCGGGTACCCAGGGGCCGGGGCATTTTTTGATAAGTGCATTAGCTGAAAAGGTTTGTACCTTAAATTTTAGTAGTGTGAGATAATTGTGCATTTGAACAAAGTCTGGAAACACTTCTGTTGTGGTATTAGTTTTTTAAAATAATTAATAACAAATGTTTTTCTGAGTGAATTGAACCAATTGTAATTAGGGCACAAAAATTGTTGTCTCAGAAGAAATGTGAAGAAATGTCAAGATTACAAATGTTGCTTTTTTTTAGAAATGCTATGCTAAATGCGGGATTTTACAAAAATGTATTTTTGGCCCACTTTTTTCATTTTTTGGGCCGGAAGTTTCTTCTTTCTTTTCTGAAAATTAAAAAAATCTTCAAGTGAGCAAAAACCTAAATAATAAACAAAATGCCTGCAGTCTTTGTGAGACAACTTGGTTTTTTTTTCTTGGCCTTATCATACATTTTTTTGTCACACAAAGAACTGATTGTTACTTGTGAGATATAATTGTTCAAATGAAAACTACCACAAAGTATTTTAACCAGGACTCTTTTCCGGGGTTCTCAATTGGCGGCCCGCGGGCCAAATCCGGCCGCCACCCACTGATTTTTGTCCCTTGACGTGCCTCTAAAATTTAAAGGGAACATAAGAAAAATCAAAGTCTATTTGGCCCTCAAGTAGAGAATTTTCAAATATGTTTTGATATTCTCTGGCCCTTCAACTAATATAATTGAAAACCCCTGATTATATCATATTCAACTGAATTTAATAATTTCATTTTTTTTTTTTTTCATTTTCTCAGCTGCAAATGTAATGGGTGGAGTAAACAAAGGGGTCCATGTTCTTATGAGTGGCTTAAATTTAGAAAGGATTGTGCTGGCAGCTGGGGGCGTAGGGTAAGTGTTTGTGACAGGAGATTAAATATAATTATTATCAAAGAAAATCAATACATAATTAAACAAATATTTGAAAAAAAAAACTGTGCTGGGTCACAGCAAAAATTATTTCTTTGAAATATTTTATGACTTTGAGATCTGGGCATAATTGCATTACATTGTATACCTTTCAAACCTACTCTGTATCATATGCTTTATTCTATTAACAGAATAAGCACATCAGGCACTTTGTTTTTAGGCATGCTAGGGGGATTGCTCTCAATAGCTCACCTGAAATGCCTTTTAGTGGTGTGATTTCAACAAGCATATAATGAATGGAGACTTGAACACATTTAAAAACAAATCAACCATGATTCAGAATTGATTTCTATGATTCAATCATTTCACACTTTATGTAGGGGGATGGGGAAGAAAAAGTAACAAAGTTCAGGTTTCCTTAGAGGGCCTGCTAATGGTATCCTGGTAACCAGTACTACCTGTCCCAGGGCCGAGTCGGTGGCTAAACCGACACCCCCATCGGGTTTCTAAGGATATCTGATGAGGAGGGTAGCTGGTTACCCTGGTAGAATTAAAAAGAAGATCTACCTACAAGGGCGCCAGCTCTGGAGAGCTAATGGCGGCCATCCAGCAAATGCTGCCTTGCATGGTGGGCGTGGTTGCCCAAAGGCTAGGCCCACCGCCGAAAACTGGATTGGCGTCAGGAAGGGCATCCGGTCAATTATCTTTTGCTCCAATAAATCCTCACACAACAGTATTTGCTGAGGGTGAGGTGTATCTGGCCACCCTCGTTTAAGGGGGCAAAACCGGATTTAAAACTTTGGTTTAACTAACTAACTTAGATCAAATCTAAACCATACTTGGCCATTAGTGTTTCAAACATGCCAGAGCTTCTGTTGTTAAGAATAGGCATTCATTTTCAAGTAGCTACTGGAGTCTAGAAAACCAAAATTATATTCCGTGTCTTTTAAAAATACAGAAAGCACTTTTTCAGTGAATAATTTCATCTTATTGTTCAATTAATGCTAGCAGAGTAGTTGTTGTAGTTGCTTTTTGTATATTGCAAATTATGGTTTTTAGGTCATCTAATGCAATCGGAAAGACCTTTTAGGTCTTCTGATGCAATCGGAAAGACCTTATGTCACCATGATTTGTGTGTGTGTGTCAGAGTGTGCGTATGTGTCAGTGTATGTGTCAGACATTCAGTATACACCTTTTGGTTGACACTTTCAAATTACTGTAGCTTTTTACACTTAATCGGACAACCAATTTGGGACTGCTGTCCCTCTTTTTGTCTTTTCACAGACTAAAAAAGTGACTTCTAATACCAGATTTATCGGCAACCTGGCAAAAAAAGTGAATCTTAAATGCAAAGAGATTAATCACCTAAATGCAGGGGTTTTGAAGGGATACTTCAATGTGACATGAAATTGGTCTTAACTTAAAAAAAAATATTACACACTGAATATCAAAATGGTCCTTGACTTTGCATTCTGCTTTATGAGGAGTATTTTAATATTGTTATTCAGTTCCTGACATGTCTGTATTTTAGTTGATTCTACTCATACTTCTCACATAGGTTCTGAATATTTTGAGAAGCTGCACATTTTAGTTATCAAATTTCACACAACAAATGCTTTTTTTCTGCTCAGATTATGACAAGCTGCTTGTGATGTGGCATTTGACTATGATACATCAACGCAAACCAATTTGGCAGACCTATTGGCCACTTCCAGGTAGCAAGTATCCAGCAACCTTGTACCAACTTTCACATGTATAGTAGCTATCGAGTGGTACTCAACACATACAACCATACGGGGATGTGCCGCAAATATTGAGTCTATTTTCGACTTACGGTACATATGAATGAACCCTTTTCCATGCCAATTTTGGTTAGTGATGGGTCATTTTTTCAAAATTTTCTAAAATTTGTTCAGCAACCTTCATAGAAAACAAATATAACATTCAAAATTTTAAAAATTTGCTAAAGAAAGTCACAAAATTAAATTTGGCAAATTTAACTTCTGATTGGATTGCCCCAGCATGTACAGATTAGTGAATTAATTCTTTAGATGTGATTATCAGTATTATAGAAAATATAATTGGAAGGCAAAACAGGTGCAAATGGGAAGGTCTTCATGGATGCTTTTGTGTTAGATTGCATCAACTTTAATTGGGTATCTGCTTGGACAGAGAAATTCTTCCATTTTTACCAGCTGAGTATAATATTTCCAAACAATAGTGCTTGCCCCGCTGAGTCGGAGGAGCCACACTTTCGTGACAGCAGTGTTTGGCTTCTGGTACTTCCATGCAGTTCTCTGAAGCAAATGTATGTTTCTCTATGAAATGTTGAAATTTTTGTTGAATATTTAGATGTTTTTAGCCAAAAAAAAAAACAACTCCTTGTATTGTATGAAACTTTTGCAGTTAATGCAAGGCAAGATGGCCGATATGTTATGTTCAAGCTTCAGTGCCTCCCGATAGCTACCTGAAGATGCGCACAGGCTTGCAGACAAGGGTCTGTCACTAACCACGATGACAGCTGCTGTCTGCCTGTATATTGGCGAGAAGCCACACAGGTGGCCTTGCAAGCCATCCAGTGCCTGGTAAGTTTTAGTGTACGGTATCAAGCAGTCAGTGTTAATTTCTTGTCTGTTTGTGTGTGTGCGTGCATGCGTACGTTTGTGTGTGTGTTAGGGGTGTTGTATTTGTATGTGTCTTTGTGTTGCATTGATTTGCCCAGGTTGTATGCCAAGCAAACTTTCAGCCACTGGCCTTAGTGCACTTTACAGCTTAGCTGGTCACATTAACCCATACAAACACACCATAAACCATGATAAATATCTTGGATGCAGATTATAAAAGGCACAGAACTGAATAACTACAATGACATTACAAACCACAAGTATCAGCTATACTCCATTGATATGTGACCTTGGACCTCTAACAGAGGAGGGTTTGATGTAATATCCATAAACCAAGTTGGTTCCAATTTGAGCTTAACATTTCAATTGAGGTCCAATTTTACATTTTCAGGCTATCTTAAGATAACCTCACATGACCTTTGCGTTGAAATGTTGCCTTTGACCTATCAAACAAATGAGGGATCCTATGTTGCACCTATGGAACTCAAGTTTGCGTTTAAATCATCGAAGTAATTCCAACGAAGTATGCGGATATTACAGGCAAATGTTAACCCTTTTCTAAAGTAAACAGACCACAACAGCTACATCAACAACATGCAGTCATCAACAGATACAAACAACAACAGTGGACAAAGGTGATCCCTAAGGGTCTTCCTGCCTTAAGGCATGTGACACAAAAAACTAGCAACATTCTTATTTCACATACACAATGATTCTAACACTGAAACCACAGTATGAATAGTCTGTTATTTGAATACAGGAATCAAACATTAATGAGAGACTGATAAACTCAATACTTTTAGGTGGAATAGTCGAGTATACCTGTTGTATCCATCGGGTTTGAGCTCAAAGGCATCATTGAAAATCCACCCACCAGTTGTACTAACCAGTATGGCTTGGATTTGTTCGTTTTCGGAGGAAACGGATACATCAACGACTACCCACAGACGCTTCCTTCGCGAGCCAAACTTTTCTTCCCCTTTTACCAAAACTTCTTTTTTCCACCTTTGGAAATGGAGGTGGTACAGTGAGATCAGAAGGCTGATTATAGGACGTTCACTCAATGAAATGTTCAAGCACAATGATGTGGACCATTTGTTAGGTGTATATTTTGAAGTTATCAATCAGAGCCAATTGGTGATTATTTGTATGTAAATTATGGTGTCATCACAGTATGATAAGATGAGTTATATACAAACTGGGCAAAGATTTCAGATGGCAGCACTCTTTCAATGTGTGAGTTGAGCAATATGATGCAGTAAGTTCAGATTCTCTTGGGCCACAGTTCCATAACATTATTTGGCCAAAGTATATGTAGAAAGATTATATAGATTTTGAACACCAGTATGCCTCCTGGAGCAAAAGTTTAGCCAATCGATATAGAGCGGAGCTATTATTTTGGGGGTTGGTTTGAATAGCAATATCGGTTTATTCCATAAGGTTATCAAGGATTAGATTTACAACAGCAATCCTCACAGCCTAGGGCCTAACCTTGTGATACAGTGGTCTAGGGTTCGGAAATATCACAAAATTATTTTTTTCAGGTTGAAGAAAAAAAGTAAAAAAAAATATTGAGAAAAATAGCTGCCCTTTGAGGCTAGTATAGAGTGAGGGAGACCTCCGTAGGAGCATAATTGGTGTCAAAAACTCCAACGTGTCTAAAGAAACACCAGGCCATTGGGGGGTTATAGTATCATTTATGGTAACCCAGAAACACAATAGTCAGTTCATGTTAATTAATCTATACATATGCAACTTACTGAACTGTGTCCTTGGTGGATAAGCATATGGCTCTTATAGGTAAGTTGGGAACAGTTTGGTATGATAAGTATATGTAATGCTATGTGTATGTGAGCAAAGCTTAATATACTTTGTTGTAAAGAAAATTGCCAAAGGAGTTTTGGAAAATGGACCATTTTGTGATGTAGTGACCCTGAGAATTCTGAGTGTGGAATATAAAGAGGAGATCCCTTGCACCAAGGAGATTTACAGTCTGTATACCAAGTGATAAGAGTAAGTATGCTATCCATACAGATTAAATTTGTTATAATGCAGATGAACCATTTAGTGTAGGGATCAGGTGGGCAAAATTTAATAAAAAAGTGAAATTTAAAATAATCAAAATCAAGAAATAATCCACTTATCAAAAAATGCCCTGGCCCCTGGGTACCCAGGGATGACCGGGACTTGTACTACATGATAGCTTTTTTAGGGAGTTGATCCTTTTTGTGCCGGGTTTTACGGGCGTATGCCGGGCGACTTGTTCATTGGAGGTTCAGCATGTCAAAAAGCCAGGATTTTGGGTCGCGACAAAGGATTAAAAGAGTTGTATTATAATACAAAAAGTATTATATGAGTAATTGCCAAAAAGTATACTTCATTTCGGTCCGCTCTTTGAGAATTGCTTTTGATAGGGAATGAAACACCCTGGTGTTCATGTTATTTCATGTAATTTCATGCATAAATATCAGGTCACATGCATAGGTGTGGTCAGAGGTGCGCCTACTTTAGAAAGTAGCGTTACCAACGAAAAATTAATCCTCATAGCGCCTATACCAACGACGCAACGTCCACACTGACTTAACAACGATACCCTACCAAAGTTACCAGCGAGCGGCCTTCATCCGTTATTGGTAAATAGCGGGGAATAAAAGTAGCGAGACGCTCGCGCTGACCTGACGGTTAATGATTGAACCCCGGAAAATCAACACCTGTAAACAATGCCAAAATGGAATCCTCAAGCAGGAGTGTTTTTTTATAAAAAACGATATTTTGGCTTCTTTTTCGTTTATTACTATCGACAGAGGATTTGCCAGTAACGCTGTTTATGCCAAGAATTCCCCCAACACCATCAGTGAGGACGATCAGCCCAAACATGGACAACATCAAAAACAAAGGTATGCAGCATCAACGAAATGTGGTTCCTCGGTACAGAGAGCGAGAGTTACGTGAAGTGGCCGGTTTATAAACCGCACATTTTTGATTCGCATTTGCTGTGATTAATTCACGAGTGCTCACTTTAATCACAAAATCATATAAAGTTCTAATCTCGCACAATAAAATGAATATGTACTTTATTTAGTTGAATACCGAGCGAATTAATTTCTCTTTTTTTTTTTTTTTAATTTCTTTCAAAATAAAAATTTATGTTTGGGATTTCTATTTCAACAACTACGAGCGGGTGCATAACCAACATGGGACACGAGGCTGCTGGTCAACGGTCACGTGACGCGAAAAAGGGAAAGAAATACTCCTAAAATTTGAGTTGTATTCAACTTAATTGTATTCTTGAACGGGGGGTTCCTTCCAGCTCTCTCTCTCTCTCTCGGACCAGTTTGGGTTCCGTGTTCGCTGGTTTTTCGGGGCGGTACTACTAGATGATGATGCCAATCAAAATAAAAGCTCTAAATGGGAAAAACAGTAAACTGTACTACAGACAAGGTAAGCACAAGACCGCTTGTCAAAGTGAGGTGAACACACGAAATACTTAAAATGGCGTTCGTTTATGTATCCACGCTAATGAATAAGTTGACTCGGGATGTTGTACGAGGGGCACGATGGGTCACACTTAACATCGACGTGTGAGTAGCCCTGTGCACAGTACTTACAACGACGATCGGCTCGCAAGTAGCCGCTACTTTTTAAGATTTTCTTAAAAGAGTTAAACGGAGTTGTTAACCCGTTGTTAGCTTAAACAATGATTGTGTGTAGACGGGTCATATCACGCGAGTTACCAATGACTGTGCTACAACGATCTTACCAACGATTAACAACGATCGTCGAACATGCCTTATCTCCTGTATTACAAGAGGAATATAGTAAATATTGTGATTAACTTACTGACATCCTGCAGAGATGCCAACTAGTAGGAATTTCTCTATTGATTGTAGAGAAAATAATGGTTAAATATGGCGGAATTATCCCCCACCCACCACCCCCACCTCACAAAAAAATTGATTTTTGAGAGAACAAAAAATAATTTTTGAAAAATTCAAACTAAAACAACGCATGGAACAAGTTTGACCTAATGCATTGACCTATAAGCAATAACGTAATAGCATCATCCATGCTTAGCTTGTCAGGCCTCACTAGGAATGTGTTCCAGGGGCAGGGTTATAACAACAGCAAAATGTCCAAGAGTGACGGATTGGAATCCTACTGCCGAGACTTGATATGGGTCGTAAAAATCAAACAAAAAGAATGCGGCCTCTTAAAAGGGGGAGGGGGGGGGTATTTTAGAGTTGGGGGAGTTGATCCTTGAGTGGTTATGCCATTTGGGGGGTACTTATATATAACGTTTTATGTTGTAATTAATTTTAGATTAATCATAATGCAATTCACATTGAGCAAATTATAAATGTATGATATTGTTTTGAGGTTATATTGCAAGGGCTGTGTTTTTCACTGATAAACATCTGGCCTTGTGTGATATTTGATTCAAATTTTTGTAATTCAAAAAACAATTAGCAAATGATATGCCACTCAAGCCTGAAAAAATGCCATCAGTTCTTAGTTATTACTGCCTATAAGAGCCATCATGATTTCTGAAACAAATGGCGATAGTGCATCTGTTGAATTGCGTATTCGATTCACGTTGTCAAGCGTTCGTCACACAATCCGGGTTTACACGCACATAGCCAGAATTTTGTCAGAATTATGACGAAGAGTATCATCTTCATGAATTAATTTGACAGCCTTTTGTACTTTATGATGGGAAATTGATAAAACTATGAAGTCAGACCAGGTTTAAGAGACCATGAGGAGATTTCCAGAAGAAAGAAGACCCCCAATTTTTTGCCGAACCCCGTTTTTTTTTGCCAGATTGGAATGCTACCAATGGTATAGTCACACCTGAAAGTGAATAAGCCGAATAGCCGTCTTTAGGTAATAAGATGATGATTTATTACTTTGTGGTCGTGCGCATAGAAAATCCATCATGGTTTTCTATGGGGAGATTGCGATAGCAGCAAGTTCAAACAAGGGTTTGCGGTTTTTCGTTGTACTTTGTGTTCCAGAAACCTTTGAAAACGTTCTCGGTAGGTGTATTGTCTAAGCCCGATCCCCAAGTGAAATTGAGAGAAATTGTGATCCTCAAAAAATCTCCTCCTGTCACTTTAAAAATTCCGATCTTTGCATATGATATAGGTGTACATCTGTTGGTTCCGGCACGGCAGTACAGTGCAGTCTATAGTCTTGTCACAAAAGAACTTCCTCTCTTGACTGCTTTACGCTCGCGATCAGCTAAATGAGCGATATGTGCAGGGCCTCTTACTCTTTATGCATGAATCTCGGAATCGAATGCTCAATCATCCATCAGATTAACGAGTTTGTTATGCTAGTGACCCTAGTCAAAAACGCATTGACCCTACTTCCATGTTTACGAACGATACGCCCCATTCTGAGAAGCGAGGGCCGCTTTTGTGACAGCTACTATGTCTGACGGATTTTGATGTCAGTCGCTTCATGTCAACACAAACATTGTCAATCTCTTACAAGGCGTGTACCACTACAATCTGGGTACCCGCACTGTTCTGACAATGATACATAGGGTGCAAAAGGGAGGCCAGTATTCCAGAGTCACGATTGAAACTTGGACTGTTGCTGTCTTACATCAGACCAGATGAACACTGCACTTTGTTGTATGGTCTTGTGCAGTAACAGCATATCTTGTCTAATAGTTGTGATGTCAGAAATGGTACCTTATCTGTCTATACATATGATGCAAAAAGGATGCCGATATATAACAATATTGATGCTATAGATGGGCATGGTTGAAATAGGCCCAAGGTGATCTCGAAACCTTGCTATGCCCCGAGGCGTAAGCCGTATGCATAGTATGGTTTTCGAGATCACCGAGGGCCTATAGTTTTCAACCATGCTCCGAATAAAGCGTCAATATTTGTTTTATATAACCTAATATCCTAGATCTTGTCATCTGATTGGTTAAAAAACCTTCTAAAGCCAGGATCTAACGACAGGCCTCTAATCTCATGATCATGAGCCTTTTCGTTGGGTCCCGTTATAGAAGAAGAAAAAATTACTTTTCTTCCCATCAATAGTTTGCATATAGATATTTGATTTTAAAAACACCTAAGGGGAGCCTATTTGAAGTTGGAATGCTAAAGATTAACTTAATGTCCAAGTATTTAACTATAGTGTGTTGAGGGACCCCATGGACAGGATCGCCTGTTGCTATCCTGTACCGGGGCCCTGACAGGTGATCGGCCAATGTAGGCCATGGCAGGGCAATGCATCATTGCCCATATTGGTTTAACAATTTGGTGTAACTTAGGTGCCAAACTTGTGAAGAATTAACAATCAACCTTTTCTTTTGTTGAGAAGTGACTGTTGGAACCAAAACGGATCACCGTATTAAATCGACTTCTTGCCATTTTTTTTTGGTCGGCAAGATGCATACAATTTTCCTCCTTGCATTTCAATTATTCATCGATCGCAGCTCCGAATCGGCCGTTTTACATGGCCTTCAGAATGGCCCGCGGTCATCAATGTCAAATTATAATCTCGATCATCTCACAACGGTGTACTTTAACCTTCCGTTTGGTATTAGGCCTTTGATCTCATCTCTGATGTCCTTTCCAAGAGCTTCATGTACAAGGGATAGGGGGAAGTTGGAGGGGGTAGGGAGGTCGAAAAGGGAGGGGAGATGAAAGAGGGGGGCTAGGAAGGGATGGAGAAAGTGGGTGGAGGGGAGGTAGGGGAAAGGGGGATGGGGGGGGGAGGCGGGTGGAGGACGAAATCGAGGGGAAGAGGAGGGAAGAGGGAAAAGTAGAGGGAGAGTGGGGGTGGTAGGAGAGGGGGGTAGGGGATACAAGGGGGTAAAATGAGAGAGAGAGACGCGGAATGAGGGGGTGGGGGGGTGATTCGCGCAAAGCATGGGGTACTGATGGTCTGATGCCTGTCGATTCAGCCATTTCAACAGTACAAGTAAACAAAATATTATCATGGCTGCTTATATTCATCTCTTACACCAGCTTCAATATTTACACTCATAATACGGATATATGTCGTACGACAGTCCTTTACCCTGGGAAGAGGTGTCCCGCGCATAGTTCATGAACTATGCGCGCTCTCCCAGGGCATAGTTCATTTTTGGTTCCAATTTTGAAGCCGTTGAATTTATTGCCCTCCAGTTTTAACCAATCAGATACAGGATTATATATGAGTTCGATAATAGAGTCTAAATTTAACTTGGATAGCATCGGATCATTAACCCTTGTCCAACCAAGGTTTTTGTACTATGTTCACGACGACCAATAGGGGGGGGGTGGTTCCACCACTTCCTGATTTTTGTGTCGTCTGCAAGAATTGCAGAAGGCCATAGGGATTACTCTGGCGCAATTTCTGTGTGTGTATCTGTTGTGTGTATCTGTGTGTGTGTTGTGTCCGTGGGTCCAAAATGTTACCCTATATATTGCATGCCGTATGAGTTTCCGTAGGTTAGGGGATGTACTTAGTGGACAAGGAGGGTGAGGTAGGGTGACATGTTGGTGACCTCATGTGACTTGTGGTAACCTCATGGTGAACCGTTCTGGTGGTCAAATGTGACCATTAATATATTGCATACCGCGTATAGTTTCCATAAGGGCTAAGATGAGGAACTTGGTGGAAATGAGGGGTGGCTGGGTGACATGTTTGGTGTGACCTCATGTGACCTTGGTGCCCTCGTGTGACCTTTGTGGCCCCAATTCACAAACCGCGACGGCCAGAACAAAAAAAAAAGACCGCCATCAACATCGCAGTCCCTTTAATAACCTACAAAACATCATCTTTTTTGTTTATATCAGTGTGTAGCTACATATTTCCTTTCTCCCTTCAAAAATCAAGACAAACATATCAAGTTTAAACAACATGACGTCTAGTGACGTCAATTACTGAGAGCTTATTTTACGCAAATTTGTAAGCAAATCGGCCAAAAATCTAGGGTTTTTTTTTCGACCGGTTTTTTTTTTTTTTTTTTTTTGGCCATTTAATGCCAGCAAAATGGTATTTATCTGGCAATAAGGGTGCCCAAAGTAGCATACAACATGTTATTACTCTAAATATAATAAAATACAGTATTTGCTTTCATACATCATAAATACTTACATAAAGTACCTATTTTTTTGCATTTACACGTAAAGTATAGGAGGTGGCAACCACCCCCCCTAACCTTCCGACTTTGATGGGACGTCCTGACCCCCATTAAGGTGGTACCCAACCTCCACTTTTTTTCGCTAAAAGACCGCAAAGTGCTGACTTACAATTACATAAAGCCTTAGATCGTATTCCGTTTGCATGTTTGTGCAACAGGGGATCATCCGTTAGGGGGGTGGTTACACCACCCCTATGGTTGGACGAGTGTTAAAGCAGATGTTATTGGGCAGGCTGTGGCACATACTGGTGCATCTTCCCGATTCCCATGATGTCAGATGCAACAGCAGAGTTTAAATTCTGCCTAATGACTAGAAGTCAGTAATGTGTCCTTAAATTCTACTTAATATCAGTATTCAGGTGAAAAATTATCATATTTTGAATGTAGTCCAAGAATGGAAATGGATAATTCAATGCTGCCTTGCATTCTCATAGTTTTGAATTCCTTCCTATGTACTAGTAATAGTAATGTCCTTAAAATTTGCTAACTTAATTCATTATTCATGTGAAAAATTATCATATTTTGGAATGTAGTCAGAATGGAAAGGGATATTAAAGGCTTGCCTGGCATTATTCAGATATGAATTCTGCCTATGACTAGTAACAGTAATGTCCTTGAAATTTGCTAACTTAAATATCCGTATTCATAGGTGAAAAATTATCATATTTTGAATGTATCTGAATGGAAATGTATACTTAAGGCTGCCTGGCATTAGTTTTTTCGTGTTTGGATCCATGTGTGTGGGTGGGGGGGGGGGGCTGCTAGATGGGTTAATGTGATTTTGTCAGGATTTTTATTCAAGTATCAAGTATATTCATACATTTAATCAGAAACCCATAACTAATTTGCTGCCATTCTGATTAATACTTATGTAACTCACTTTGGACTTGTGTTATAGTACACTTTGCTAATCACTGTATGTAATATCATATATGTGAAATAAATGATTGAAACTTCAAATTTGATCATAAGTCAAAAAGCTTAAGATCCCAAGAAATTAATGGCAGGAATTAAAACAAACCAAAACATGATTAAAGGTTGAGTGACCAATTGTAAGGCTCATCCCTGGGACTCATTATGAAATTGGGATCGTTGTATCTTCAGAAGAAACATTTTTCCTATAACTGCAGTAGTTAAAAATTTAAACCTGAGAAAAAGTTTCTTTTAGAAGGATGAACCCAAGATAGGTGACCCATATACTGTTCTATGGGCCATTTTTGCTTCTAATATCCAAATATCTGATGGAGAGAAAATAAGCTTAACTTTAGAATCAGGTTATTTTTATTGATATGCCTCAATGCAAAGTTGAAATAGATGAAAAAAATATGGATCATGTACCTTTAATCATCTACAACTTCTAAGTAAAATGTTTGAACCAGCTTTGTAATATCATTTAATATTTTATATTTATATGTTAATACTTGGATGTGTCTTATTTTAGGGGGAAGTGGAAGCTGGTGTTGGGGATGTCCCCATACAACCGCCCCATGTTGCTGTAGTTACCCTGCAGATTAGCAAATTCATAACTGACACTTCTACTGAAAATCCACCCTGTGACTTAGAGGATTGTCAATTCAGCAAAGCTTTGACGGGGCTGCTGATAGGACCACTTTTCACCAATGTGTGCAATATTAACATTTAAAGGACATAATGGCATAAAAAAAATTTGACATAATGAAAAGGACCCTTACTGAAACACTTCCATGAGTGTGAAAACAATTTGGATGTTGGATGTTTACATTCTGTTAACAAACAGAAAAAACAGGGAAGAGTTCCAGGTGGGACCGGATGGCAGTTTGGGCAATTTATGGACAAGGATGCTGACATCATTACTGCCGCATTTACCAAATTGAAAAGCATGTTGTCATCAGCTCACAGAGACCATTGCTATTGTGTATTAGCGAATCCCAATCTAATCCATCTTCACTTGCCCAAGCCCAGATCAATATCTTACTACAAGCCTAAGTACAATGCCTAAATCCCAGTTTGAATGCTTTGAAAGTATCACAAAACATGCGTTTTACACTGTAAATTCTGTCAGGATGTGAACACCTGCTTACTTTTAGAAATTACCACAAAATGCCACCTCCCCCCCCCCAGAACTCTTCCTGTTGTTTTTACTGTTTTTAAGACTAACATCCAAATTGTTTTCCAATTGGGGAAGTGAGTCAGTAAGGGCCCTTTGCATTTGTCCAATTTTTTTCATGCCATTATGCCCTTAAGCTCAAAGTAGTGACTGCTAAAGAAATTCAAATATGATTGGAATGGTGAAGTTCACCTGTGATGGTGATGTATTCTCTGTATATTTATGCATGTGTTAATGAAAATGAAGATATATAAACAACTACAGTCTACAAACCATGACCATAACTGGATATGGGTGATCCAAGATATATAAGTTGATAGAACAGTAGTGAAATAAGATTTTAATGAGCAGCTGTAAAGAAATAAAACTTGTTGTTACTAGGGGTTATGGAGAGTGATTGCCAAAAAAATGCTCCTCACTTCAGCTTGGCAACAATTGCCTATCCGTGCTCTGGACACACCCAAAATTATGTCACCCCGAATAAAATCAGACTGTTTTAACTATGCCGAGCATAGAGTGTAGGATTTTGCAAATTCTGCCCCTAGGCATTTTCTAGGCCAGGCATTGGTGCCATTATTGTTTGAGGTTAGGCCAAGAAAAAAAAAACAAGTTTGTCTCAGAAGACCGCATGCATTTTGTTTAAATTGGTCTTTTAGCGCATTATTTTTTTTTTTTTTTTTTTTTTTTTTTTTTTTTTTTTTTTTTTTTTTTTTTTTTTTTTTTCCAAAAATAAAATGAAAAAAAAAGTCAAATGGGTCAAAAATGCAATAAAAAAATCCTGTTTTTCACATTGGCATTTTAAAAAATGCATTTCGCATTCCAATTTTTCACATTTCTTCTGAGACAAACTTGTTTTTTTTGGCCTTAATAGCTTTGATTTTATTGATAAATCCTCTATCATTTCAGTATTCTGTAAATGTATTCATGCTAATGTTATGGTTCAGCATGATTTGAAGACTCTCTGGACCTAATTTTCAACTGATTATAAGCATGCTAAATTAATGATGAGAAGAGGAGACAGGAAATGCTTGTATGAACACCACCCTGGTTGGTAAACATTAAAGACTCATTGCATACTAGAGGATGTATCCGTGTTATACCATGAATAGCACTCAACCACAACTGACTACAGCAATAATCACAGTCTTAAGGAGTCACTTACTTTCCCAGCTGTTTTCACAAGTATGTATGACATGGGGGCAGTGCCAGGGGGTAGCAAGGCCCTAAGAGTTTCAAAATTCATGAAAAACTGGGTTTAAACAATAAATTGTGTAAAAATTAAGGTTTTTTTAACCTATATGAGTTAATCTTGAAATGTTTTGCCCCCTTATGATGTTTCGCCTTGCCTATGATTTTATCCTCGCGCCGCCCTGATATGACACGACCAAAGGAAATAACTTGCATGTCATCTATTTTCATTTTTTGTGTCGTCAGCAAGAGGGCACATAGAGATGTCTGTGTAGCTGTCGGTCTGTTTGTGTGTCTGTGGAAAAAAATGTTAACCCTAAACATAATTGCCCATTGTTTCCACATACATGCACACAT
>JAMKCH010058123.1:0-21606 GCA_023653785.1 Ophioderma brevispina | reverse complement strand
GTTTTCTGACATCGAGTTTTCAATTCCGCTATCGACGCAAGTCAGTGAGAAGTCACGATCTCGGCTACAGACGCCCTAGTCGGAGACACCTCTCTTCGCTCACACCAGCGGAAGTTGGGTCCCGCAGACGCTTAGAGTAATCGCCATGGTAGAAGGGGGAGAATCCAGCCGGAGCAACCCTTGCCTGTTGGCAACTTGGATGCTAGGTCAAGATCCATAGCGGGGTCCTCAGAAGGAGCGTAGTCCCCTTTCGGTGGTTCTCAACGACCTGGCGAAAGATTCCAAATTCATTCATTCACCGGGAACATGAGAAGCTTCCGGATCGCTTCCACAGAAGAACCAACGTCTGTGCGAAGCGTCAACGCCTGGACGCGTTCCGAGGAGGATGGGGAAGCCCAGATTGAGCTTCCCTCCTCCGCAACTCCGCTCAGGCGCACAAGGCCAGCCGAGAGACCTCGGACCCGCCTGCGCAGCACATGAGGAGTGCAGGCGGGTAGGTATCCACCTCCCCTGTTCCGCAGGCCGCCGCGGATGTCGAAGGCTGCGAAGGTGTATCACCTAAGTGACTCACCTCCGAGCCCGAGTTCGCCCCCGCCACGCTGTCTTACGAAACGTCGGAAGTCTGCGGCGGGTAGGAGCCTGAGAGGCGGATCAACGGAACGAGTGGAAAAAGGCGGAGGGCTAGGGGCCGCCACCTGGGCAGCGACACCAGAGCCGCCCGCAGGGAACCACCCATCTGGCATATTAGGCTGAGCAGCAGGAGCCACGAATCTCGCCTGCGCCCAGCCCGACCCTGACCAGGGTACAGGCCGAGAATGCGTGGGGACGACACCCCAAGTCCCAGGCACGTTAGCCGAAGGGTAGTGGACGGTTACACCGCCTGCCCCGGCCCGTTACCAGGCTTAGCCGCCGCAGCTTGACCGCCCCCCAGAAGGAGACATCCGCTGCAGCAACGGCGCACTGCCACTCGCGGTCGAAAGCGTGTCAAATCAGCCCCGCAGCACCTGTGCCACCTGGGCAGGAGCCGACGCGGAGGCCGCGGAGTGAATATAGCCTGGAGGGGCTCCCTCAAGTGGGAGCCCCGGTCGAAAGTCCATACCAGACTGACCAGTCCCAGAAGTCCAGCTCGACTAGGGTGGGTAAGCCACGTACGGGAATGCAGCGTCACCTGAGAAGGTAGGCTGTCAGCCGGTACTGTGTCCCTGCAGGGGTAGACCATGACAGCCTTCCCTGCAGGAACGCCAGAGGCCGGTCAACCCACCGGTTACCCCACCATAGGCTGACCCGCCGCGGAAGCAGTTGCCGTCCGCCGCGGACCAGCACTATAGTGCTTGGGCCACGAGGTTATATTTGGCATATTGTTACCATATAGAGTGGCAACGAGAGTACACCACATTAAGAAATCACTTCAATTTAAATAATTTCTGCATGATAGACATTCCAAAGTATAGCTTTAAGCCTGCTAATTTGCATAAACAAAATGGCCGCCATCAAGGTTGCCTCCATAACTGGTTTCATTCATCCATACCATGTCTTGTAGAAGGATAATTTTGGTAACAAAATGTTAACATGAGATGTTTTATAATGGAGAACCACCAGAGTCAAATATATACATTCTTAACAAATTAATTTGCAAAATCCAAAATGGCCACCATTTCGTAATTTTGAGAATAATTTGACGTCAGCATTCAAGGTATCATATGTAACTTTACACGAACTCTAAGTATAATTACCCCACTCATTTGCTTCAATTCACTATAAACATGTATGTATCCAACCTCCAAGGTGAACAACTTAAGCAGTAATTTGAATAACCATAATTGCCGCCACATGAGGGTGTTTGATTAAAAACAATCAAATTTTAAAAAGTGTTTTTTGGTGTTTTTTGAAATAATAAAACCTTATTTGCAAATATATCCTAAATACCCGCCATTGTTACCGGGACCCAACATTTCAGCACTTAGGTTGCTTTTTAAATGGTGGCCAGTGTTCAATCATGTACAGTTTAAGTGTTAACCTAGTGCACTTGAAATTCATATATATGTCTAATCCCTAACTACCTTAAACCAAAAACCACCCGGACAAAAAATCATAGAGTGACCCCTGCTTTGGGTGTATGGGAATGCTCCTAATAAAGAATGACTACTACCCAACTACCGTACTACACCCTACCAAACTACCGCACTTTCTCTAATTTTAAACCACTTATTTTTGATACGGAATATCTGATGATCCATTCTTGCCCTATTATAGTGGTGTTTCAGTAAGTTATTTTCATATTTTATGCACATTTTGCCATGAATTACCATTTTTACCATTTTTGCCCAGTCATTATCAATCTCGCTAGCAATCTGCTATCTAGTCACCATAATAACATACGCATTATACATAACTATTGACCAACTTACAAAGTTCTCATTACAATATTTGCCACTCTGAGTTACTCTTGAAGAATACGCCACCATATAGCCTGTTTTGTTAACTTTAACTTGCAAACATGATGTTCTTGTTCAGCTAGAGCGAGAAGAGCTGATGAGTAGGCTCAAGAATGGACTATCACCAGGAGTTTGCTCGCACCTCTCCTGTTCAACATCTATACCAACGACCATCCTAGGAGTGCATGAACCTGTCGTTTTAAATCTATGCAGACACTTGGAATTAGCGTACAAGATGCCGACTTCACAGTTTTGAAGAGAGACTCTCAAAGCTTCGGATGAACTCCTAATTACTAACGAGGAAACCACCTACTTGCAAATCCGTCCGAGACATGGGTGTGTGCTTTCCAGCTACGCAACCGTGGAGCCAACGTCACTAAAGTAACCTGGCTGGAAACACCCCTGGAGCACTGCCGATTAAACCACTCTAGGAGTTGGCACGCAGGCAAACTCTTTTTATAAGACCCACATTGAGAGACGAAGAGTAAAGTATTCTCACGCAATAACATCAACACGGAGAACGTAATACATCCTAGCAGAATTGCTCCAACAGTATTGTAGCGAGCATGCAGAGCGTAGTGAGCTGCCGTATCTAATGTGAAGCACACTAATTTTCGTACATATACCCTGGCGTTTCCGCCGCCTGCTCCTTCCATCCCTCTCAGAGTTTTCTTGAGCAAAGTCCAACCACTTGAATCAGTCTCTAATAAGCAGTTTAAGGGAGTAACATCTACTGTATTGACCTGGTGAATCTTCACCTGGAGCTGACTACTAATGTGCTGAATGGCGATGCTCAACAGATTGAGAACCAGAATTTGCCGCTCTAAGGGCTCCTTGCAGAAGTGAGGCTACCTGGAAGCAGAGATCAGGACACTACTGTGTTGTGGAAACACCATAGACAGTGGAACATCTCTTGGTCTGCCCTTGTTGGAGCAAAAGTGGCCTGTATGGGAAAAGATCAACCCATGGCAATAAACTAGACTCAGCATTAAATGCCACATGCCGGCTTATCATAAGGTCTAAGATGTCTTCGTTCCAACACAACGGGAACGTGTATAACATTTAGTCTAGAATTGCCCATCAGGACATCAGTCATAGTGTAGCGAGCTGTCAAGTATCTAATGTGAAGCACCTATGTCTGGACAGAGACCAGGTGCCACCCACCTTAATTCCAGAGAGAGTTTCTTAAGCCAGTCCACCTCTTAATCAGTGCTAAGGAGCTTAAGAGTTGCATTGTGGAAAGCAAAGACTTGCCTATCAACCAAGTAGTAACACAGCCATTGGTATTGAAGTGATGAGCATCTTTACACCTTGGAGCTGATCCATAATGAGACTGAAATTGCGAGTTTTCAACAGATGGATAACTAGACTCAGCCGGAGCTAAGGTTGCTTTGCAGAAGTGGGCTACTTGGAAGCAGACCAGGACACTAACTGTGGTTGGGAAACCGAAACCACCGACAATGGAACATATCTCTCTGCATGAAGGTCAGACAGTTGCAAGGAGAACAGCTGGACCAAGTTGTTCAACGTCTTTGATGGGTGATCTAGTTCAATACGGTAACTTTGAAGTTTGTAACGTGGGATTTGAGTGTATCCAGAACATTGGCCGTTGGCAGCAACTGCGCTGACAGAGTCACATCACTTACTGTATATGAATGCATGCCTTGTATGTACCTTGTCTTGTTTTGAGATAAAACATATTACGTAATGTCTTGTTGAAGGCCAGGCATGAGGGCTGGGATCAGTTCAATGATTCCAACTTGGGTGAAGTATATGGTGTGCAGAAAAACGGGGTGTGTCGGTCTATATTGCGAGTTTAGAGCTGGTTACTTTCCTCGAGGCCAATTTACAAGTGACATCTCTCTTTCTCTCTCTCCCTCTCTCTACCTCTCTCCTCTCTTCTCAGTGTGTGCTTACTGGCGTGAGAACTTCTTTGACAAACGTCAAAGAGTTATGTTGTAGTATGGAGCTAGGTCACCATCAAAGATGAGAACAACTTGCGATACTAATTGTTTAAAGCAAAGAGAAAGCCAAAAAGTGAATCTGGCTGCTTATCTATATAGGCTATGGGCCAAAACCCGCACCTACCCCCATTAGAAGCTTTTCATTCATCATGTTTTCGGTTAGCTTGGGTCCTCTAGCTATCAGAATATGCTTGTTTGCCATTAAATTGTGGTGGGTGCGCGCGCCAGGGCGTTGCCAGGGAAACGCAGTAACGAAAAATGAGGAATTTAGACAATGTTGTATCTTTGTAACGACACATCATTAAAAACATGCTCAAGGTGTCAGTTTATATGCTATTTCCAGCTTCCCATTTGATTGCACGAACATAAAGGGTATTGAGGTCATTAGAATGTCGAGTGTATGGTCGTTACCATGGGTAAAACATGTATCAAAAAATGAGCTTTTGCGGGGAAAATTATATTTTTTAAAAGCGAAAACCTGCATCCCTCACCCTTAGAGATGTCATTCTTGAGCTTTTGTGTTAGCTTGGATACCTCAGCTATCAGATCTGCTTGTTGCCATAACTGGTGTGTGGGTATGGGTTGCCAGAGCCGCTGCCATGGCAACGCAGTAATGAGAGTAGTAATGAAAATGTGACTTTAGAAACGTCCGAGCTTTCCAACTACACAACATAAAAAACATGCTCATGTGTCAATTTTTATGTATTTTTCAAGCTTCCCATTTGCTTGCAAGGAAGATTTGGGTTATTTAAGGTAATAGAAATGTCAATTACGGTCGAACCATGGTAACACGTCTCGAAAATGATTTTTTGATGGGAAAAATTTATGTTTAATTAAACAACACAATAATACAATTTAAGTGCCTCTGTATATGGATATCTAGCTGCCCAGTTGAGTGACCCTTAAGACCTAAAGTACTCAAGGTCATGTCAATGGCTAATTAGGATGGAAGACCTAGACCTTCCTTTAGGGATTTCTCAATCAGGGTTTTTGGTAGTTTGGGTCCCCGCGATTAGAAGCTGCTTGTTTGCCTTTAAGCTGGTGGTGGGCGAGAGGTTGCCCGGAAGCTGTTGCTATCGAAAAAAACCACTTGGTAAGAGCTGGAATTCGGAAAATGTTATATCTTTGTGCAACCAGAAAAACATGGCAAGATCGGCAATTCTGGACATGACCTAAGATGTCTTTGGTCCATGACCTTTGACATCATCCGCATATGAAGGACCTTATTGCGTCTCATCCCCAAGTCTGGTTTAAATCGGACTTCAAGTTTTCAAAGAAAGACCTGAAAAAAGAAACCTAAACAAACTGGAAGCAAACTCCCACGTAAGGAATAGGTCACCTTGAACAGGATTCGCACAGGAAGCGGTGTTCTCAACCGCAATAATGTTACCGAGGGGGGACATTTCAATGAGTGCCCTACCTCGTTCCATGGTGGATAAGACCACAACCAGAACGTGAGTGCCTTCCACCAACTTAAAAACTCATTTACCTGCGGCCTCATACGAATAAGAAGTCGATCCGCTTCAATACCAAACGGACCCTGTTCATCTGGAAGCATTGCACGTTCGGTCCATTGGCAAACAATTTATCACCTGCCTAGAACCAGCCGTGCCTATTGTAGGGCTTTGGCAATATGCAAAATATCCACAAATGGCTCATCTGGGCACCAGAAGGAAACCCATTACCACCGTAAATTAAGACAACTCCTTAAATAGTCAGGACCACATTGACCGATTCACGCGGCGCAGTGATTCGGGATCGACCTTACCCCAGAAAATGTGTTGCCACAAAAACCATAGACAACCTTACAACGACCTTATTGATGGGGAGAACAAATACGAAGGTCGTAGGTCGTGAAGGCATGTATCATACCTAGGTATCGCCCTCTCACTAATGAAAGGGAATTACATGCATTAGCAATAGCTTATTTCCATGACCTTATTTTGACACATAATACACTGGCTCAACCAGTGACGGAGGAGTTGTAGAAGGTAGCCAATGCCAACGTACTCCGTAATGCTCCCATCTTGTACCACCTAATGCTCCTGGTTGTAGCTACTATGCTTGTGAAAGGGTGGTAGCAGAACTCCAAATGACCATTGTCCACCATGTTCGGATGGAGGCACTTTATAGAATGCCCAGGAGGAAGCTTGAGCTGAATATATGTGCTCTGACCAAGGAGGCCAGGAACCGATCATGGGGGTTTTGTCTTTTATTGGCATAAGGAATGATGGAGGAACTGCCAGAGGCTCACTGTTGTTCTTGCCGCAGGCCATGGGTGGCATGCAGAGATAAAAAATGTTGATGAGAAGATACGAAGATCCTGTACGTCGTCAATAGGTTTTGCCATAAACTTAACCCCAAGGTTTCTACTGAGCGGCCCAGACAACTCTGGCTGAGATGCATAGCATATAATACTAGTTGTGGAGTATTTTTTTTTGTTATAAAAAACAGCCTGCGTGAAGATTAGAGCCCCCACGGTCCTCTTATGTGGAGGTGGGTATTGTCTGTTTTTTAGACAAGGCGTGACACTCGGAACCCTATTGCAGAGCCACTAAGAGAGCAGTCTTTGGGCAAGTGCCAGAAAACTAAGCTTTCAGATGGGTTTAACTCCTGATGAAACAAATGAAAAGAAAGTCGGCAAACCCACTATGGACAAGGCTAGGAACCATGGACAACGAGTCGGGAACATATCCTTTACCAGGGGAATGGAGGAGGAAATTTTCTGTCATGCATCACCAAGCTCTTTTCGTCTGGCCTATTGGCTGTTTGGTAACCCCGGCAGGAGGCTTCAGAAAGACCTGAGTGAAGAATTTGGCAATCTGGCCTACAGTTGCACAATAGGATCGATCTTTTGTCGGCACACCGACATTTGTAAATCGGCGGAGTCGAGATCAGAATAATAATTTAAGCTACATTGTGACTTCCACTTTGACTGAGCAGCGCAGAGCAACAGCCTGTTCAGAAAACTCTCGCCTCGTATACAGTCTGTAGATGTTAGAAAATGCACCAGACGGACAGTTCAGAGCATCTGTTGTGTACTCTTGTACAAATGGGTCGGCCGAAAGACCTCTTACCAGAGCCCCTACTATGGGAAGCCGAATAGGTTCTCTCTCAAGCAGAACTAAGCAAGCCTGGGAAACCACAGCTGCATTGGCCCCCCACAATGGGCTACCAGCAGGGCCAAGCAATCATGGGGAGAGCATTCGGCTATCAGTCCCGCCGACGAGTCCACCGACATGACGTTCCCTCTTCGCCACAGGGATTGGGGCTCCCAAGAGTTAATAGTCAGAAGGTGATGATTCACGGCTGGGGCGAACAGGTCTATGTGAGGACCGTCCACATTATGGAAGAGTGTGCGGCAAACTGAGGCACTCCACGAGGACCTCTGAACTTTGTGTCTGGGATTGGGGACCTTCCAGGAGAGAGCGGCGGGCAGCAAATTTCCCCATCCTAGAACATGGGAGGCGAGCACCGGATGTCCAATCTCGGGAACTCACCTGAATTAGCCAAAAAGGACTCTGACACCACATTAATTTTTCAGCAGAACAGAACCACCTTCGCCCCTCACCAAAGGTAGTCGGCGCCACTACGGCAGAAAGACGGCCCCCAGGTCATTGACAATTGTCCATCGTCGATGAGATTGTCCCATGCCCTTCTCAAGAATCAGCTTACTACCGTGACCAAAGGGTGAAGGTTCGGGAGCCATTGAGATTTGAGAGAACAAAAGGGAGGTTAACCACCCCCCCCCACCACACACACACCCCACAGTGACAGCAACCATCGGTGAGAGGACTTTGCATACTGGAACATGTAAGTAAGCATATTTTTTAAATACAGGTAGCACTCCTCAAACGCCTTTTCTGAAAAAACCTTCACGACTGCGGGCAATGCTTCAATATGGAAAGCTGGAGGCCACTTGTATTGTTCAGAGGCTTGGGGATAGGTCGCCTTTCCCTGACTTCCTTTGACGTGAGGACAAAGTAGAATACAAACCTCTTAAACGGGAACATGGCAGCGTATATTACTGGGTTCCACTTGGGCCAACTAACGAGGAGAAAACTCTGAAATGAGAGCCTTCTCTCCCGTGAAGTAGGATGGGAATGGGTCTGACGGCCTCATGGTATGGGGCGGCGGTGAACCCAAGGCGGTTCCCCGACGAAAACACTCCTCGATGATTTTTGTGTTGTCTGTTCTAAAAAGGGATATATACGATATATATATTCCTCAATAAATTCCATTTCAGTTCATGCAATGCCATTCAGTCCCTGAGTTCCTGGTGCGTGGATATAGGGCATAAGTATAAGTGTGATAGAAAGGACGGTCGTAGTTGATTTCCGCTCCGGTGCAGTCTTAGAAAAAAATTCCTGCTAGGGTTTTGCTTTGGTGCTTGTCAGTTAACTGTTATATAAAAGTAATGTGTCACATATTGGGTGCATAAAACAGCTGTTAATTTCTCTGATTTCATATATATTCCGGTAAACCATTGCATCATTCATTGTGATTCCAAAGTTTTGTGTGTTAGTACATTAATTGTGACCCTCATCCCTTCGTAGGAACGACCCCAGTTGGCCCATACATTACCCTAAATTAACCAAAATCTGAGTGCCAATCAAATAGCAGCTTAGATTTTGTTTCTATGTGAATTTTGTACAAAAAATATGGATTTTTTGCAAGTTTAAAATTTATCAATACGTGTGGCCATGGCAACTGGGGTCTTCTGCTAATATAATCATCAAAATGATGGCACAGAAGAAGTTGTGATAGCTAAGGGTATAGCACACTGCAAAAAACTGGTAAGAAAATCAGAGTATCACTAATTACATGTTTCTCGTTATGTCAAACATCACAAAATCCAATTTTCCAATTTTAGAGGGTTTGCCATGGTAATGACGCTGTTTTGGCATAACAATGGCCATAGATGTACCAGATGCATAATTTGTCAAATAACATGGGCAGCTCAAATTGCATACCTCTTGACACTTTTGTTTATGTTGTCTATTACAATGAATAGTTTTTCCTCCAAAAAATCCCATTTTAAGAGGGCGTTGCCATGGCAACGGCCAAACTTCGACAAAATCATGACCTTAAATGAACCTAGATTGCTGATTGCAATAACTGGACAACTCAAAATACATATATTAGGACACTTGAATGGTTGTTTTTAGGTTTGGTTACTGAAAGATATGACATTTCTTTTTCCGAAATTCAATGCTTTCATATGCGTGGGGGGGGCCATGCAACGGCCGTAATCGCTCACACCCAACACTAATTAAATGGCAAAACAAGCATATTATGATAGTGGGGTCCTGCTAACTGAAAAACCTATAGGAATGAACATTCTCTAAGGGGGGGGAGGGGTGGGGGGTCCAGGTGGCCCATAGCCTAATATTGAGGACTGCCTATTACCTTCATGCAGATGGGGCAAACTATATGGTGCAGATTAGGAAGCCTCTCCAGACCACTCAAGCCCCAATGTCAGGGATGGATTGTACGTCCTGATCGTAATTTGACCATCAAGTGGATGGAATGGCCCAAAACCTGCTGCAGACGTGGTTTTAGAGTTCTTACCCTGCAATAACTTGCCCAAGATGTGTGCCAAGTTGCCAGACTGTTATGTAATATGGCTAATGGGATTTCCTGTACAGATTTACGTATCGACATGTGAAAACATGAAAGGTGAGGTAATTACATTGGACAGTTCTAGGTGATTATGGGGACGAGGCAGAGACAGACAATTAAGGAGGCAGGCAAAATACGAGGGCTAGATGGCCAAATACGTAATGCGAATGTGTGAATTGGTGAATAGTTAGTTAATTCGTTGCGGTGGTAAAATAAATGTAGTTATTGACCAACAATTCGCATCAATATCTCTAATTGAGTGAAATAACTACTGAAATGAAACATTTTTTTGTAGTACAAGAATGGATGCCTCAAATATTCTAGATACAAATTAGTGCTTTAAAACTATGTAAAGAAACATTTATTCGAGTGTAAGACATAACTTAAACGCCCAGGATTCAAAGGGCTACAATTCAAAAAGCAAGCAAGTACAAATGCTAATTGCAACATGGCGACCATTGGGATATGCAAATTAGATTTATTAAAATGGAGGGCTATGACTTCATTTTGGTTTGTTTTAATAACATATCATTTAGCGTTTGTGTGGAGTGTTTGTACCTAAAATATTTTCTTTTAGGATGTCAGGATACGGCCGCAATAGTTACGGTGCAATTCCAATGGCATCCAATTTGTTTTTGACAATTAGCAAGATCAAGTTGTCCCCTGAAGTATTGCATACACAACATGATTATAATAATAGTGCAATAGTGTAATTATAACTTAATGCTAAGATTCATCCAGTAATACCTTGATAATGCCTGGTAAAGTCAAATTGTGCTCAAATTACGAAAATGGCGGCATTTTGGCTTTCTGCAAATTAGGTTTAATTTAAAAATGCATGGATTGAGTTCTGGTGGTGTGTCCCTGATCAACCACCTTGTGTTAGCAGATTTCTATCAAATTATATTCTTCTACAAGCAGGACTATGGCGGGGAACTAATTATGACGAAATGTCAAAGGCGGCCATTTTCTTTATTGCAAATTAGCATGCTTAGGTGTCACCTTCGAAGTCTGTATAAAGACAGTTTATCGTTATTAGTACAAGAGTGTAATTTCAAACTTTACAAGTGCTTGTTAGCCATTGTGATACCTTGGAACATGGATTGTTAAAGTCAAATTAGGCTCAAATTTATGAAAATGTCGGGCCATTTTGATTATGCATTTTATGTTTTCTAGGATTTTAATGTAAATGTAAAATGGACTTTGAAGTTTGGTTGGTTGTCCTTCAAGCACTCATGTTAGCATTTTTTATTTCACTAAAAGATTCCTTCTTAATAAGACATAAACATATGGCTTAAAAATAATTATGGAGAGGCAATTTCAATGGCAGGGCCATTTTTTTAATGGCAACATTAATCACATGCTAAGTCCTACTTGGACTGTCTTAGCAAAATTATTTAAATGATGTTCTGCGTAAGTGATACACACTCGCTTTGGCCACTCCTGATGGCTACCGACCCTATATGGCCCAAGGACTATGATCGCAAACACAGAAGGCGTAACCGAATGAGAGGGCCTGGAGGATCTTCCTACTGTTCCTTTTCACTACTACCTTGCTTCCTTTAATTTCCCACACGATTACCTTTGCCTTTCAGTATTTGTTATACCTGTATTCCGACAGAGTCAGCTGGGGCTAGGAGGAGCCAGCCCATCGGAGCACACCCGCTACGCCAAGCCCCGAAGGGCCCGGTGTGGCGAGCGGCGATGCGGAGGAGGCACAGCAGGACTAGCCAGGCTAGAGATGCCGGGTGCAGCGAGCGTAGTAAACACCTGCGGCGTCCCGCAAAAGGGCATACCGAAGCCAGGCTCGGGTTGCGTGCAAACCCCGAAGTATCATGGCCACGTAGTCGCTGGGTTAAAAGATGACCGAAGACACGGATTTCTACCGCAAAACTACGTTAGGTGTAGACAACAACGGCGATGGATCAGCCGGTCGACCTGGGAACCACCATCATCCTCTCACCACACCGGATAATGTCCGCGGCCGCCAATCCCCCGGGGGATCGGCAGCGCAGACCGCGCCACCCTGCACCGGAGCAAGCCTAAGGCTTGAACCAAGGAGTGCCAGCGGCCGATGATACGCTGGGGAGGCGGCCCGAAGCCACCACATCAGCGCTTGCGACGAAAGCAGCCGAGCGGCCCCACCTTTGGGAGCACCCAGAGCAGGGGCGGCTGCCTTGGAGGCACCACTCGGACCGGAGCCCGATACACCCATCCCCCCCCTCTCCGTGTACGGCGCACGAGGGGGTACCATGCTCACTGATAGCACGCACTGAGCATACTAATGTCCAGACGAAGAGGAGCACCGGTCGGTGCGGGAAAATTGCCTGTGCACGATACAGAAGGGATGGGGGTCCCATTCATAAATGAGGCAGGGCAGCGAGGGGTGACGATTGAGTTGCTAGATGGCATAGCGTGCGCAAAAAAACCGTACAGAAAAAATCAAGCGTGCCGGGGAGGTCTCCCGGTACGCAAAGTCAAGACCACAAAAAACCACTCGGTAGGGAGCTCTTCCGATCTACGGTTAAAGAAATTTTTGCAAACACAGTTTTCATATATTATAAGTCTACAACAAACATAAGTACAATAATACACACACTAAACCAATGAATGTTAGCACGCAAGCCCGCTAACAAAAGACAGTAAAACTCACACATAGTCAAATGCAGTCAAAGCAGCAAACACGTGCGTCAATGCTTGCCTTTGTTTACCTTGTTCCCGCTAAAAATATCACATGGACGCACTGTGCGGCACAAAAAAGGATACGAAAATAAGAGCTCTCCGACGGCGTAACAGTCTCCGTGGTATCGTCCAAATAGATCGTTATAAATCCAGTATAAATCCAGTATATATTCCAGATAGCTATGGTATAGTAGTCGGCGTATCGAATGAGACGGACAATGTCAGTATCAAAATCTCCGTTAATTTCGGCTGTAATATTGCAGGCTGCGGTAACACGCGTCGTTTTGAATACCAGCCAAAAAGAATGAGGAAAGGCTAAGGTCGACAGGGTGGACCTGGGGTCACTGCTCGGACCATTTCTTTTTAGGGGTGGTATTATGGGAATTCTGGGGCATTCCACTTCTCAGAAGGGGGATAAGCCATCTCATTTCCGTCAACATTGGTGTAAAGGAATCAGTTCAGTGTAATGAGTTGGTCATGTTGGAATTCTAAGGCAACCCGTAGAGAATCAAAAAACATTTTAATGTAGCAGTAACAAGACCATGAAAGATAGCGACAGAGTGAAACAGATTAATTCTACAATATAAGCCTACTACCTACTTTTCAGATGTTTGGCTTCTCTGGGCTCTCACAGGTCTCAATTCTTCTTCTACAGGTAGCAACCTAATACAGTAGCGGGTGCCTAAGGGGATACTTGCCTTTGGTGAATTCTGGTCAGAGATAGCAGGGCCAGAGTGGCACATGTGGTTTATGGCAAGTATGGTGTTTCAGGCCAAGTAGAACGGAACGGATGGATGCCGTACAAAATGTGAAATTTTCAAGAAAAAAATAATCGCATTAATTGTCGTTCATCAGAAGATTTATGAATGCCATTGCATCAACTTAACCATATGCGCACCACAACTCACTAAGACTCATGAGTGAGGATCAAAAAAGTGACCTGCACTAAGCCAAAAGAGCGATGACGTCACGTATGAACACACAAATAGGGGCACGGGAATTGATGGGCCGGGCCAGCGACACTCTCGTGCTGCAATCCTGGTCAGGGGGCCCCCGGGTTTGAATCGCCAACCCAAGACATACCTTCTTAGCTTCTATCACTCTACCTCTTTCCTTGCTCTGGGAGAAACAAGAACAGTGTTAGGGTTAAAGCAATACTAAAAGCACATTTTTTGAAGAGTGCCCCCCACCCAATTTATCCAAGTTGTGAGCTTGTACCCAGTAGTTTGTTAGTTTTATGGTATAGCAAAGTTTACCTGTGAAGGACAAGCTTCTGAAAGTGTGGGGCATTTGGACATAGATGGTACTTTGAAATTAGATTCAGGATCGGCCAATCCTAAGTTCACAGCCAGAGCTGGAAGCGTTGAAATCTTCTGTCAATAATAAAAATAGCAGAATGTCCATCATATATAAAGGCTAAAAGATCATATTTGCATATATCAGGTTACAATTACACAGTGAAGTTATGTAATAGATAAATGAGTCGTGAGCAGTTTTTGAACGGTGGCAAGCGATGAGGCACATTAATGGACTTCGGAAGTGCGTTCCATAACCTTGGTGCGGAAGCTGAAAAGGCCCGTTGCCGTAGTGACGATGGGGATATGCAACGAGGCGGATTCAAGATAGAAGTTGTGAAGCCGAGCGCAGTGAGCGGCGTGGACAGTAGATGGTAAGGAGATCGCCAGATATTTGTGGTGCTTGTCCATTGAGGGGGAACATTTGAAGGTTAAGCATAAGAATCTTAAAAACTATTCGCGCCCTTAATAGATAGCCAGTGGAGTTACGTTCTCTTAGCGACATAATGTCAACACATTTCCTTTGACACCCAAAACCAGTCTCACGGCAGTATTTGCACACGGTTGCAATTGGAAAAGGCAGTATTCTGGTAGGCCATAAAACACGCTGTTATTAGCGGCCAGTCTAGAGGTCACGAATGCGTGGACTAAGCGTTCAGCCGTAGTGCGATCAATATACCTGCGAATGCTCCAATTTTTGAAATTGCAAGACACGCTGCATGGCAAACCTTGTTTACATGTGATGACAACTGCATATGCTGATCCATAATGCCGCTAGATTTACGGCTTCAGAGGGGGTGGAAACGTCGGTAGGCCCGACACAGATGGATGAGATGGACGTAGCGTTTCATAAACCGAGAGGTAAAATGAACACTTCTGTCTTTTTGTCATTCAACAAGAGTTTTACTAGCAGTCCATTCTTTGACACCGTGAATACATCCTCCAAAGAATGAAGCTGATCATCACGATTTGAAGAATTCAGAACAAGATAAATCTGAGTATCATCTGCATATATTCATGCATTCAACCCATAAGAAGCAATGACCTCCTCAAGGGGAGCTGCATAGGTGGTGAACATAAACGGACCAGCAACAGATACTTCGAGGGGACGGGCAATCCATGACATGTGGTTCTTGACTTGAGCCTACTACAGGCTCAAGGCCTACTACCTACCTTTTCAGATGTTTGGCTATATCTGGTTCTCTCCCCAGTCTCAATTTCTTCTTCTACTAGGTAGCAACCAATACGTAGTTGGGCCTGGTGGATAAGTGCCTTTGTGAATTTCTGTGTCAGAGACTAGGCACGGGCAGATTGCACATTGGTTCTGGCAAGTACTGGTGTTTCAGGCAAGTAGACAGGAACACTGATGGATTGCCTAAAAATGTTGAAATTTTCAAGAAAAAAATATCCAATTGTCTTGGTTCATCAGAAAGATTTATGAATGCCATTGCAATCCAAACTTAACCCTATTGCAACCAAAACTCACTAAGACTCACTGAGCTGAGGATAAAAAATGTGCCCTAAGTCCAAAAGAGCGATGACGTCAACGATGAACACACACATAGGGGCACGGATTGCTGGCCGGGGCCAGCGACACTCTCGTGGCTTGCCATCCCATGGTCTGGGGCCCCCGGTGTTTGAATCGCACCCAAGACATACAATCTTCTTTAGCTTCTATCCCTTACCTCTTTCTTGCTTCGGAGAAAAAAGAACAGTGTAGGGTGAAAGACAATAATCAGCCATTTTGAAGAGTGCCCCATTTTTCAAGTTGTGAGATTTGTACACAGTTGTGTAGTATTGTCTAGCAAAGTCACAGTGAAGGACAATGCTTGAAAGTGTGAACAGGGCGACATAAGAGGTACTTTGTAATTAGATTCGGGATCCCAATACTAATTCAACGCAGAGCTGGAAGCGTGAAATTTCTGTCAATAATAAAATAGCACAATCTCACAAAAATGAGGCTAACTTGACTTGCATGTGGATGAGCATTGACGCATATATGGTGCTATACCTAGCCTGAAATGTAAATTAAGTACTTAAAAATATAAGTTTTTGTGTATTGAACCACCTATTATGATGCTTTCTTTTTTCATGGGCATGATTTACTACCCTAAACATGGACATGCTTTATTTTCTGTTATTTTTCGATACCTTTCAAGATGTATGCGTGTACATTGCCTAACCACAAAGAAAGCAGCTCAACAACATTTTTACACATTTTTCTTTCTTGCAGAGGCTGATACACTCGTGTAAAAACAAGCACTCTCAAGTGTTAAGACCTACATGCGACAGCCATTTGAGAGTCTCCTAATAATTGTCACATGATCTTACGCATGGTGATGAGCCCACACCTACCCTGACGGTTGAGTTACACCCAGCAGTGAATAGTCGCCAGTGCTCCTTGTCGGGCTGAACTATCCCATGATGCAACAGCTGGGTCAAAAGGTCAAACCCCTCAGCTTCAGCACAATGTAAGTTGATGGGGTGGGTACTGATGGAAAAGAACTCAGAAAATTTTGGAGATGTTCCCAGAGGATTAATAGGGTTATTTTAGTTGGCATATTTTCGTTGTTGGCATGTCACCAAAATGTTAAACTATGAACGGGGACACATACCTGTCGACAAAGTGCCAATTATGATGGTCCTTAATCACAGAAAATAACTACCGCTATTATCAGTGCTAAATTCAACGATGATGCACGCTCGGTATTTGGCAGCAGCAAGTTCAGTGTTCCCTTTTAGTTTATAAAAGATATCTCAAGAAACCACAACTCACAGACCTACTCTAATTTCGAGCAGATTACCCGAGGGAAGCCAGTATTTAATGTCAAATTCTGGTAAACTGTTAGCAAAAGACAAGGTAGATCCCAAACACTTCAAAACCATTTTGATACTTCTGTTTTTTCTCTTAGTTTGCACAAGAAATGAGCACATTAAATTTAAACTTTAAATACGGCAACTAAATAAAAGTGAAAACTTGTGTAAACCATAAATTTTTGCCGGTCTTACTGAGAACATTGAATAATTACCTAATTGCAGCATTCCACACTTTGATCCATTCTATATTTAGTGATGTGATGGTGGTAGCATACAAGCTGTCTCTATTTGCCTTCTGACTTTCTGCTAGAGCTTGTAGGCATTGGAGCACCCATGACTGCACTCCTGCCCTGCAAAAGACAATAGTCAAGTAGAGTGCAATTAGTACGTACAATTACTACAATAGCATCATAACTTAGGCAACACTGAGTTGCCCTGTAGGCTTGGTAACAGAGTTCATCTCTAAGACGGTCAAAACCTATTTTGACCGGAAAGCAGTTAAAACCAGTGAAAAAAAATGGTTTTAACTGGTCAAAATTTGGTCGTAAACCTAAGAACTCAGAACAATAAGCAGTGCCAAAGGTTGTGAAAGAGCCCTGTTAGATTCATAAATAAATAAAATTAATTTTGTCCCATCTTGCCTCCCATACATATTTTCCTGCATTCTTATCATGCTGCCTAGAAACACCATTGACCCTCGCCCAACATTATGTAATCCATTGACATGAACTTCAGACAGGGGTTACGCATACTAGAGTTCAACAGTACAACCATAAACACAACCTTGTATACCTCTTGCAATCAACCTGTGCCTGGTGTACTCCCACAGCATGGCAAGTATCTGGCTCTGGAAGACTCCTTGGATATCTAACTAAAAGCGCCCTCAAGAGTTGCAACCCATGGTATGACGGTAGCATTCTTGCCGTGCTGCCTGATGGCCATCTGCAACATCTTGCCCAGCCAAATCCACTTGCGTCTATTGGCAGCGCCCTCCCTGTTGGCTTTGACTTGTTGACTGTGTTGCAACTTGGGTGACCTCCAGTACTGATGAGTCATCTGTGAATATCTAATTGAGATGACAATGACTTACTGATAACATTCTGAGCAAATACTGGCAGGTCAGATAAAGCTATAATTAAAGTGTCCTTTTGGGGTAGTTGGTTGTTGAAGCTGTATTTCCTTGCTGTTTCTCTATGCACCATCTTAAGGCCGGTCTATTCCACCAGGTTCTGCCCACTGGTCATTTACAGTTGTACTTTTTTCTAGGTCGTTCGTCCCTCCTGTTACTTTGCGTTCTTGGCACATTTAAAACTGTGTTTGCCCTTTGTTTTGTTATTTTCTTGTCAGTCAAAGATCCGATTTGATCAGAATTGCATGGTGTGTAAAATGTCCTTGCCAACCCACGCCCCCTAGATGATCATTGCCCCATGAAAAAACATTAGTCATGAGCAGGTTAGCCCACCAACCTGCCTGATGACAAACATCATCAGCTAATTCTACGTAGTGGGGCTTGACCATAAGTCACGGCTCCTGAAACTGAAAAGTTATTGAAATTATATTAACGGTGAACCCATGAAAATTTATGTTTCTTATGAAGTCATCACCACATATCATTTGAAGCCAACCCCATTCAATGCAAACAGTAATTGTGTATTTAGGCAAGAGGATCAGGAGTGCCCCTTTCATCTACAACTAATTGCTACCCCCTTCTGTCCTCAACATCAATGAAAAGTCCAAGGCCATCATTAATAAAACATTACCAAACACTATACCTGACACTTGCTTTCTAAGCCCTGCCCTCACTATAAATTCTTTAAGTCAGCATTAAAATATAACGTTAGGGATCAAACACCCCTTTTGGTTTTGGATCTCAAAAAGTCACTAAAGTTGAATTCTCAGCGAACCTACCCTCCTTTTAACTTCAGCTCGCATGCACACTTTGCTTCCAGTCCTCATAAAAAGCTCGTACAATTTGCCGTAGATGAGCGCAAAATAAAAACACCATAGTTTACATCGCATTAAAAATATATCATACAACCATAAACTCCAACCAATTCCAAACTACTTGCCAAATTGAGCAGTTGTATTTGTCAGCAATGGCTTCACTGGATGTGAACCTGATTCACATATTTCTGCACATTTTTCCCCAGCAGGAGTGAAGGAACTAAGAGGATGAGGGGAAAGATAAAAGTCAGAAATTCCAGCTGTTTGCCCCCATGCAAATTGCTCTTTTATTTTTAATACAAATTAAGCGTGGGACACACGTTGAAACCAACTATATAAGTAAGGGACATGCACGAGCTATCACCTGTGGCAAAAATCAGAAATCCTTGCGGGAATCTGCCAATATAGGTTATGACTTTGTATGTTATCGCGCCCTCCCTCTATGAAAGACGTGTTTAAACTTGATTTTGAAAAATCATATTTTGCCCGCTAATGATTTCATTAATTTACACAGGATGTAGTATAGTGGAATAAATAATTCAAATCAGTTGTCAACCCTGTGTCACCGTCGAGATTTGTTGTTTATTCCTGGTTTTGTCCTATACATGAATAACCTCAACAGCTGTGACTTTGGGTTACCGTGGATATCATGCCACGGTCGGTGTCACTGGCCCAGTCAAGCGATGTCATCCCATATGTGTCTTATGTTTGATGACAGCGATCACTGCATCCAGGACTGGCGCATGTTTTCCTCCATCATCTTGGCGTTTTTTTGGCGTTTAGTACCGTTAGGGTTAGTAAACAGCTGCTTTTCATCACCATTATGTTACAGGGCACTAGCTAATGATTAACTGCATTTGTATAGACCATTCTCCAAAACCCTGTCTTTGGTGACCATCCCGGATCGTCACCTTGTATCAAATTCATTGTACAGCTTCAAACCGTACTTTGTTCTCAAGACCAGGATGGACAGAGTAGATCCCTCTGCGTCGTCGTCTGAGGAACTGAGTACCACAAGGATCTGTAACTGGCTCCGATGCTGTTCAATTTGTAAGTCAAGCGATTTACCAACCTCAAACACATCTAGACACTAATGGCTAATGGCGATGGATCTTGCTCTTCTATCATTCGGAACAGAAGCTGGACGCGCATAAGTAGAAAGTACACTTACTGCAGATAGGCCCCTACTTGCAGCATATATCAAGACCGGGAGACTGAAGCTGCGCGAAGCCAAGACCACGTACTGACTTCCATCTCAACACCAAAGGAGCTCATCGCCAGCTTCAAATTAACCTCAATGGAAAAGAAGGTGACGTTTTGCACACAAAACTTTAATGTTTTGTGGTTTGGATTATTTCTATTTACCTTCATCATCATGTCAACCGCATTACACTCCTGTGTCTTCTGTCATGACCCATGAGGGTGGATGGGACTTATCTGACGTCTCAAGGAAATACTCTGTCAGCTCATCTGAAATATACCAGCAATGGGTAGAGGGCAACTAATGTGAGATCTGACAAAACTATGCATCAACATACATATGCGTGCATGGTTTTGTTGAATGGTACAATACCAAGAAGGGGCATGGCAATATACCAAAACAGTCTGGCAACACACGCACCCACAATTGTTTTGTGATATGGATTCTGACAAAATATGCACAGTAAAATACGGAGTTTGACTGGTTCGTTGAATGGTTACAATCAAAGATGGCAATATACCAAAACAGTCTGCAACACACGGACCCACACTTCCACAAACGTATTGTGGGCATATGCATGCACACATTGCAACTTACAAAAATTCAAAAATCCAAAAAACAAAGAAACAATTAAAAAACCAAAACCAACACCACAAAAAAACAACATTGATTCCCTCTACTATACCTATGGCATGTACCTTAATTGTCGGAGACTGCGATGTTGACTGCAACCTGCCACACTCGTAGTCGTAGTAAACTCAGTAGCGTGTCCTCCCCTAGTTTACAAAGCATACTCTGCAGTCATGAGTAGCACATATGTTGACAGAACTTGTTGGCTGAACATAGGAGTTTGCGCAGTTACCAGGGCATTCCTCTGTTCTGTGGTAAAACGTACATGCCAAGAAGCAAATACATTGAAGGATCTGCACCCAATTTCATGGTTTAATGTACATTTCTAATACCAATTGACCCATAGAATCCAGTGCTTTTATGATATGTTGAGGGATATAACAAAGGTTAAGATTGTTAAGGTTAGGAGCATTTTCTAGAATTTTTAAATATTATATAGCCAGGTCCTACCTTGCACTCTGCGTATGTTTCAACAGGTGGTGGTTCAGCATATCAACGATCAACGGCATGACAGGAGAATATCAAGCATCCAGTGAGGGTGTACTATTATTGGTGTTAAATAATTAAACAACATCCCCCGCATGATTGGGAAAACTGCATAGGAAAGCCCAACTGGTATTGACGGCACGTAGGCCGGGGTGTGCGGGGTCACACCCCCCCAAATTCACAAACGGTGAGATAATAATAATGGCAACAGCGCTGTGATCTTAATGAAATGGCGCTTTAAAAAAGCCAGTGTTATTTTATTATTATTTGCTCTTGAAAATGAACTGATTAGTGACTTTTAATTTTCAACGTACTTAGTCTGTGAGAGCATGTGTGAAGAAAGCCGAACATGGGGACCATTCCTAAAGAAAGCCTTGTATGACGCCTGGGACATCAGGCATGCTAGTACGAGCAGGAAGATCACTGCTGATACCGCAGGATGGATTCAGTACACGATTACCAATTTTACCAGAAGTCTGAAAGATAAGAAACACAATGATAACGGGGGAGTTTTTTTTAAATTGAAATTG
>JAMKCH010058122.1:0-18836 GCA_023653785.1 Ophioderma brevispina | reverse complement strand
CCAACCAATCAACAGTGGTTGGCTCTTAACGATTACTACAGGGCATATTTAGCTGCTGCTCATACGCAAAAGAAGAAGAGAAGAAAACTTTAATGCCAATTAGTGAAATGGTCTTTACTTGAAAGAGTACTAACAGATGATCAAGAGGCCCTGTAGCTGGGCAGATGATACTATATACCTGGAGGGCCAAGTGATTGAAAAAAATTAACCGCTCCAACTACCTTGAGGCCCACAATTGATTTGCATCTGGCCGACTCAGTAGTGATGGTTCGGACAATGATGGTAAAAGCCAGTCCAAACTTTGACTAAGGATTTTACTCAACATTAAAGGTGCAACGGAAGATTTCAAATAACAGGGCTGTGTCCAAAAAAAATGTGAAAAATTTTCTGATTTGGCACGGGTGTTGTTAAAGCTGTATTATATTCAAGAAAATATTCCCATCTCTAGCAATTAAGCTGAGAACTGTTTCTTTGGTACAAAAATTGTGAAATTTCTAATTTCGTATGAGGCAAAATACGAAAGTCAGCCTAAGTTTTCTATTGAAATATAAGCAATACAAAATTGCTGGGTTTGTTTTCATTTTTTAAGTTATTTCTGCTAAACCAAACATAAAAGGTAGGGAGTCTTTTGCGCTTCTAATCTAATGTGAAATCACTACATATCACAGAAGAAAAATATGGATGGACTTGAAAATCTCTCGTTGAACCTTTAAGAGCTTTGAGCATGTTTAATCAACATGAGTAAAATAATTTTTACCGTGTATATAAACATTAAAGGCAAACCCAGGATATCCTAGACAGAGGAGATGGAACTATCTAGGTCACGTGCTACGCAGCCAACTAACTAGACAACTCTTGACTGGACGCCACAGCGAGGTCGAAGGAAAAGAGGAAGGCCAGACGTTAATGAGACCACTCCATTTCTGATGATGCAGCAGCGCTAGGTTACTCCCTGAAAGACCTACCAAAAGGAGCAGCCAACACCTTCAACTGTGGCGATCTGTCTCTTCCGCCTTATGCGCCAGCAATGGCTCAGGGAGTTAGTCAGTCAGTAAGTCAACGGGTAAGGATTAAAGAAAGACAGGAGAAAGAAAAGAAATAAAACAAGCATTACATACTTAAGCATGCTTTTTTTGTGTATTATCAGTCAAACTTGTAACGACTTCAATTGCGTATCGCCTTTAAATGAAGCAAGTGACGAAATTTTAACAAACAGTGTGGAAAGAGAAAACGATAGGTTTTACGATTATTAACGCCAAATTGCAAGATTTTAAAACACTTAAGTGCCCAAGGGGGGGGGGGGGTTCATAGTACCCAACAATTTGATTTTTGCGATTTTTCTCGGGTACGCAAGATAAAATTTTTCAAGGAAGTTTTTTGCTAATTGTCTGATTATGAATTACGCTTCTCCTGATACCAACATTTCAAATCAGCCCGGCGGCTTCATTAGAAATATTAGGTTGGGTCCCTAGGACCCCCCCCCCCCCCCCCCTTGGGCACTAACGGAAGTGAAAAATCAATTTTACTAAGTATTAAAAAATTAAGTGTGGGTGATTAATCTCGGGTTTTATTGGCTTAGATATATACCTTAGGAGTAATTATTTAATAATTAATAATACTTAAATCCAAAAATAACCTTTTCTATGAGATAGCATCAATTTAATTTTGTCATGCCTGCTCTTAAACTGTTGTAAGTCTATGGGGGAAATAAGGCGATTTGAAGTTTCTGAGAAAAAATACAAGATGGATATAAAATTGGCTATATTTTGCAAATGATTATTTATTGGTGTTCATTATAGTAGTATAATGAATTATTTTGGTTCAAAACCTTATATTGGAGTTTGCTGAGGATGGCACAATGTGCGAACCACTCTGTTTCGAAAGAGTAAGAGTGACAATTCAATTGGCCATAGGTCATAGGTCAAAGTCGGATTTTCATTTTTATTGTGGGTTGTGGTTCTTACGGGACCCCCATTTATTTGTGTGTGTTATGATCGAACTACCCACGGGAAGTGGTTTATCTGGGTTGGGTCCCTTGGAACCCCCCCCCCCCCCTGGGCAACTAACGGAAGTTTTTTTAGTTGGGCACTTAAGTGTTAAAATAATTTTGAAATTATAGCATCAACAAGAGGATCGAATTTTGGGGGACACCCTGTATAATTGTGTCATATGCTATATCATATTATCAGCATCGTCGGTTACGATTAAGAGCACCAAAGGCGATGCCGCGCTTCTACGCCTACAGTGTGATTTTTTGCTTGTTTTCTCTTGAAAAACCAGAAATCGATTTCAATTTAATTATTCTGCTTAATTAAAGCCACAATCAGTCAATTTTTTCCAAATTCAAAATGCCCATTTTGTCTCTAAATTGCTAGTGTTAGGTCATATCAACGCCTTATTTTACTGTTCTTTGTGAAAAACAAACACTTAAGCATTTTAAAGATGTCATTTACGACTGTTGAAGATGTCATTTACGACTTTTTCTAGACCTAAAAAAAGTCAGATCCCGGCTTTTATTAGTAAATAAAGCATAAAAATCGTCATTGCTTGAGAAATACGGCGTGTTACGCTTAGCCACTTACTGGGATCTTTACTACAACAATTTCAAAATACAACAGTGCAAAAAATGCACTTTGATGAAAATAGGGAGCGCGATTGTTTACATTTTGAAAAAAAAAATCGCTGATAGTGGCTTTAACGTGAAAGGTGGAACATTTTTAAAAACATTTTCTATTTGATATACAAAATGCCAAATTATTTTAATGTATAGTTAGTGAATTTGTCAGGTTTTTAATCTGGCTGATTGCAAAATTCAGTGACTTCAAAATCATGTGTTATTAAACCATATTTTTCGGAAGTTATTTAAACTGGTACTTTTTATGCTGTGAGCACACCACCAGATACAAAGAAAACTGCACCTATAATTTATGATTTTTGTACGGGTAATTAATATTAAGACACGACCGACTTTCTACATAACCCGATATTGAAAGGGAACGAGTGCGAGACGATGTTTTTAATAAATTTAAATGCCCGTCAAGTAGTTCATTCTTTTAATAGGAATTTCTATTAACCATAATAATCTATTAAGTTTATTTTATAGACCTAACTCCTCACTTCAGGTGTTGCAGTCTAAGAATCATCAAATTTTGTTTTCCCGTTTGGGCAGGCGGCCATTTATGACAATGTCTTTGAATGTATATAGTTTATAGTTTTAAGTTAATTCAAACTTTGTTATTTATATATACGTTTGCATGTTGGCTGACAGGATTTAGATTCTGTAACGTTGGGACTCTTGAATTGATTGATCATGGCGAATTAATAATCCCAATTTACCCGAAAGTTTATTGGAGAGATATTAATCCATTAAAAACAATCCATGTTAGATTATTTTTAGTTTCGTCGGAAATCAATTCTAAAGTTCTTCATTGTGGAGATTAAGTCGGTTTATAGTATGCCACATATTTAATGGATATTAATTTTTGATTTTAGCAGCGTTTAGCTTCAGGTAAGTTTGAATATGCAATTATGCTTTAGCTGCCATTATATTATCACATACGTGCACAATGTTTCTGTAGTTACACTGATTGGGATTTCGTTAATTGAACGGCACGTTATTTTTTCCCATTTTAATCATTATGTGGATGGTGACTTGTTGCACTTTTGAGTGTACTTTGGAGTGAGTGTACTTTGGCAGCATTGATTATGTCCTTTTAAGTGTTCCACGTGTTCAGTCCCCTACGACAGGGGTGTGTGTGTGGGGGGGGGGAGGGGTGCGAGTGCTTTCGCAACCCCCCTTCAAAAACAGGGGAAAAAGGTCCACTTTTGCTGAATTTTAAATAAAAAGGTCCCTTTTACCCAAACAAGGTTCACTTTTTGAAGTCCCGCACGCCCCAAAAGAAATCCTGCGCACGGCCACGCACGTGTATGGCATGCTAAAGGCCATAACGTATGCTGCAACGCGTTGCGAGAAAGTAGCAACGCGGTTGCGACAGTTCAGCAACGCGTTTGCTGTGTCGGCCAATCAAAATCATGAATTTCGTGACGTATTCAAAAATTAGGCCCTCAACGCGTTGCTAGATAACTTTGCAACGCGTGCGAACCTTACAAGCGTTGCGAACCTTCACGACGCGTTGCGAGCTTCACAACGGTTGACAAGCGTCATAACGCGTTGCTAAGGTTATCAACCATAAGGGTCATAACGAATTGCAGCAACGCGTTGTGAGAAAGTAGCAACGCGTTGCGACCATTTCGGCAAACGAGTGCGGCGTCAGCAATCAAATTCAAGAATTTTCTGTGACGTATTTCAAAATAGATCACAAACGCGTGGCTGGCATTACGTTATGACCCTTATGCTTTAACAACGGCGTGCAAAGCTTCACGACGCGTTGCGAGCTTCACAACGCTGTTGTAAACTTCACAACGTCTTGTGAAGGGCAATAAGGGTCAAACATTATTCTGCAACGCGTCGTGAAGGTTTGCAACGCGTTGTGAAAGGTCGCAACGCGTTGTGAGGATATATTTTTGAAATACGTCACAGAAATTCATGATTTTGTTTTGATTGGTCGACACCGCCAACGCGTTGCTGAAATGTTCGCAACGCGTTGCCGAAAGTCGCAACGACGTGCCCAAATGTCGCCAAAGCGGTGCCCAAATGTCGCAACGCGTGCCGAAATGTCGCAACCGCGTTGCCGAAATGTAGCCAACGCGTTGTGGACTTTCGCACAAGCGTTTGCGGGCATACGTTATGACCCTTATGGCTTGTTAACCTTAGCGTTGTGAAGCTCGCAACGCGTCGTGAAGGGGTTGTGAAGATCTAGCAACGCGTTGCTGGGTCTATTTTGTGAAATACGTCACAGAATCATGATTTTGATTGGCCGACACAGCAACGCGTTGCTGAAATGTCGCAACGCGTTGCTACTTTCTCACAACGCGTCTCACAACGGCTTATGCTTTGTGGCTTGCCATAAGTGTTTTGTAGGAGGAGTGGTGGTGATCAGAATTTTTATGTTCAGACCCATTTCCTGATTATCCATTTGATTCAAACCACAGCAGCCAGCAAACTCCCGCTCTGCATGGATTACACCAACCTCAGTGGTCACGCACTGCTGCCATTCAAAAACTATGGACATTTACTTCGATTTCCCAGGAAAAATCGATACCGGTAGAATTTTTTTGTCTAACATGGTCCCTATACTTATACCACCGAAACCGTTCAACAGAAAACTTCTAACCGGTCCACATATTTTGTTTTAAAACCTTATAATTTTAAACCCGAATACAAAGTTCCACAGATGCCTACTAAAGCCTGTTGAAGAGACTCTTATTTGAACATGGACACTCATAACAATTAAGATGCAGTGGGATTGTTGTGCGGGCTGCTTTGAATAAAACATAATTATTGGTAATATTATAGACGGACATTTATTTCGAAAGTATCTGACTCGAATTCGCCTACAATTCATCCGAAAATAAAGCTGTTATATATCTGGGGACCTGAATCTTTAGAAGCATGAAAGTTTGAAAGTGTTAATGATTATAAATGATATATATTAAAACATTATACCACAAATAGGTTATTCGTCAAATCTAATTCGTTTACGTGATAGAACAATATTTTTCCTAGATCCTTACACATGGAAATTTAGTCTGTTGTTTTTGGTGCTACATTACGACCCATTCCATTTTTCAAATTAACAATTCTAAGCAGACAATGTTCCGATTATCAACCTAAACGACTAACACGCTTCATTTAACATCATTAATTTGAATAATTTTCGTGGTGATGAATATAATGTCGCCGGTGATAATTTTTTTTTTACTAACTCAAATTCAGCCGAATCTTACAAAAAAGCAAGGCGTAAACCAATTCTTCCAAACAGTTATTACTGCGAAAACATGGATAACTAAATCGTAATTAAATCTATTAAAACGATAAGGGAAGAAAAATGTATCCAAGAAAATTTATTCCCATGCATACTAACTTCAAGTAAACAATTACCTTAAAAATTTATAGAACAAAACTTGAAATATTAATTAATGATTTTGGAAGGTTTCGAAAGCCTTAAATTACCTTCTAATATTTCATGGGCTGAAATGACGATGTCTAAAAGATTGAGAATCAGAATCGGTCGATCTAAGGTTTCCTTGCAGATAGTGGGGACACTACTGTGATTGTGGAACAGCACCACAGACAATGGGACATCTCTTGCGTCTGCTCAATGCTGGAGCAACAATGAACAGGGCCTTGCACCGGGTCATGTTGAAGCCTTTCGCGGCGGCCCTGTTAAAGTCACATCCGTTGTGGCTAACTTATTCAACAACTTAAGTCCAAACTTCGTGTTTTAAAACACCACCAGTGAATATTCTTGAAGACCACCCTCAATTTCTAAAGCGGTGAGCTACTCACAGAGGAACTTTCCTTATGGCAAGCAACAAAGTTTGTATCCTGCAGTGAACGTTGAGGGTTTCACCCATGCTAAGCGTGACATCATCTTACAGCTCACCAGGGAGAACGGAGTGAATATCCTACTCCTCCCACAAGAAAACTCACTGCCGAATCTGAAGAGAAGCTGCAAATCGAAGGTTTTGACCTGATTTGCTTCATCCGCACAACAAGCATGGGATCGCCCTAGGTGAAGCAAGGCATACACGTGAGATCCAACCCTGCAATTTCACATGAATTCGCCGATCCAGTAGTGGTAAAAAATTTGAAGCAAGGGAACCCACTTCACCAAATCTATAAGCCACCACCAGCTGAGGCGACTTCAACTCCTTCCAGTAGTTCAGCGGAGCTCCTTCGTCTGCGGAGATTTAACGTAGAAATACAGCATGGGGATACTCCAAGATGACAAGAATGGCAAAGCGGCTCTTGAATGGATTGAAGTCAATACCTCCAACTGCTGTTTGAAGTAAGGATCCACCTACGTCTATTCTACAGTCTTGGACATGGACCTGTCCCGACTGTCAACGGTCACCAGCGACATCGATCCAGCTGCTCCAGAACGGTCCTCCTAGATTGCTAGATCAGGTCATTGCCCTACCTCGTCACCATTTTTGTTCTGTTTTCATCAAGAGGTCACGACTCTCCAGCATATACAAGAAAGAGATGGAATTTACAGGAAAAAGCCAACTGGTCCAAGTTCAAACCACTCACCAGCGAACTGTCAGCCACGCGGGCCAGACCAGGCTTCATCTAACATCAATGATGCATATTCTGACTTGCTTCTATGCTCCACCCAAGCAGCTAAATTTCCATTCCAAGAGGCAGAAGGATCCCTACACCCCCTGTTGGGACAGGAATGGAATGCGACGAGTTTTATCCAAAGCGTATTGTAATACCAACCGCGATACTGAGAGAACAGTAAAGGCGTAACCATGCTACTGGAATCTGCTTGGCCAAAAGAGACGCACCAGATGGGAGGAGGAAATATCCACTATCAACTTTTACCCTCTCAAGCCGCAAGGCCCTGGAAACACCATCAACAAGCTCACCGGGCGTAGGTGTCCAGCTAACAGCAGTGTCCTGTTCTCTGCAAACTCCATCGCTTCAGTACTGTCAACAATGGAAGGAAAGTGGCAAAGAACCACACTCCACAGGAAAGCCCACTCTCGTGCTGTTAATGCAGACATTAAAACAGTTCTACAAACCTCTCCACCGCAGCCCCACATGTCCCAACCATTCACCTACGATGAGATCGCCGAAGCAATTAAAGTCCTCAAGAATGGGCAAGATCCTGGCAATGACAACATACCATACAGAATTCTTGAAGATTATGCACCCGAAGCTGTGCGATGGCTCAAACTCCTCCTTTCTACTTGATGGGAACCTAACTATCCCTCCAGATGGAAGCCTTCAAAGGTCATTGCATCCTGAAGCCCAAGAAACCCAGCAAATGACCCCAAGAGTTACGACCCATCTCGCTACTATCTCACCTCTATAAGCTGCTTTGGGAGCGACGATACTCGGCAGGATCAATGATACCGTCGAGGCAAATCTACACGGCACCCAGCTGGATTCGAAGAGGTAAATCAACAACTGACCTAGATAGAAAGACTAGGTAATGACATCGAGACAGCCCAGAAGAAGCAGAAGTTGGGAGCAGTCTTCATGGGACCTCATTGCTGCGACGATCAGTCTGGAACCGAGGCCTCTCCTCAAGCTACTCAAAATCTTCCTGATGTCAAGCTTGTCATAGGTCATTATGCTGCTTATCCAAGATCCAAGACGATCTTTCGTCCTGGAGACATCAAAATGGGCAACGCCGTAGTAAGCGCAAACTTCGGAAGGGTGTCCCACAAGGTTCTGTCCTGCACCCAAGTCTCTCAACTCTACGTCTCAGATATGCCAAAGGGGGGAGATTGTTCGCAGTACTCATATGCAGACGACACGGCAATTGGAATAGGCTGCGACTCCTTTGAGCCTTAGAACGTGTGCTGCAGAAAGGACCTAACACTGTAAGCCAATTCTTCCAACGATGGCACTTGAAACTCATTAAACCCAAGACCGTCAGACTTTGTTTTCACCTGTGGCAAATCGATGCGCAAAAAAGAGAATTAAACATCACTCTAGATGTGGAGAAAAAAAACTGTCACAGAACCAACACGAAGTACCTTGGCGTAACAATGGACCGCAGCCTTAATTTCAATCAACACACCAAGCAGTCGCTTGCCAAGACGACAGGGTCTCGTGTCAACCTCCTAGAAGGCTGCAGGAACTGGATGCGGTGCATCCTGTGACCCTTACATACATCACTGTTGCCTTGGATACTCCACTGCTGAATACGCGGCACCAGTATGGAGTCACAGTGTACATTCACAAAGATTGATGTCGTCTAATGATGCAATGGACTTGTAGTGGTCGCCTTTTAGAGCAAGCCTGTAGAATACCTACCAATTCTGTTCTGGCATAGCTCCTGAAAATCTTAGGAGGAACCTTAAGAAGATCAAGCTCGCAAGACAAGAAAAGAAATGTGATGAACCTGGCGGTCGAATCCCACGCCAACACCCTTTTGAGGATCAGAGAATTCCCGGAATCAATTTGCACCCAATCAGGAACCTGCAGAGTACAGTACCTAGCGATCATCTTGGATCAATGACCAGATGGTTTGAGCAAGGGTCATCCTCTACTTTGAAACTAAAGCTTTGGGACCAGCCCATCTAGCAAGCCACCCAAAGGCGGGGACCTTGATAGGAAAGCATGGGTCAACCTCACAGACTCAGAACTGGCGTGGTCGTACAAAGAACTTCATTCACAAGATTGGAGTAGAACTATCACCAAACTGCGATTGTGGAGAGTCACCAAACCATTAGCCCACATCATAGATGACTGTGAGGTTTACAAGTCCCCAAGAGGAAGTCCCAGGCCTGATCAACCTGATGTGATGTGAAACTATCAGCTGGTGTAAAGACGGATCCTTCCATGTGATTTTGGATTGAAACGAACGAACGAATGCACAGGGCCTTGCAGAATTAAGTGAAGCAAGCCAGCATTGTAACACCACTTCTGCTGATCATATTTGAGAACCAAGTGTTTGGACACGATTTAAAGAAGAGTATTATTAATGTAATCATTTTGGTTTCGTTCTGGTGGTCATCCGATCTGGCAAATACTGAACACTTACAATAAAATTATAAGGGGCCGGTTTCCCAAAAAAAAAATGTTTAGAAAATTTTTGTTTGAAGAGACGAGAATTGACTCTGTCACAAAAGTTTTTCATTCAATAACACTTGTAGTTTAATACAACACACCCTGTTCAAAACAAAATGGAACGTTTTCAGAAAAAAAAAGTAGTAGCACTTATTAAATTCAAACAAATTCTTTTTATTCATTGCAGTCTGAAGTAAATAAGCTTTCAAACATTTTTTTTTTAAAACGTATAGGCAAAACAACACAAACAATACAAATATGCAAAGCACACATGATGATTTAGATTTAAGATAATTGGAGGCATACGCTAACGGTATCTAAAATCGTGGTTAAAAAAATTTAAACACCGCGCTCAAACCATCGTGTTCCACTGTCCATTATCAGTTTTCCGTATCAAAACCATGAAAACTCATAGAGATGGGAAGTTAACGCTAGCAATACGGTATTGAGACATATGTTGTGCCGAAACACCCGGGTGCCGAAATACTCGGGTGCCGAAGTTCCCTCCTCTCAGAACTGCCGAAGTACCGGGGCATTCGGCAGAGGAGAAGAGAAGTGGAAAATAACGTGCTGTTGATGTGTAGAGCACGTGTTTACGCATTTTTCGTGATTGTATGGACAATTCTACAATGAAACTCATTTAAAATCAGGCTTTTGGCATTTAGGAACAAACATGTAAGCCTATGTAATAGTAGACGTAAATACGATCTTGTAACGCCAAAAGCACCCACATAGACCTCATGAAGACCCCTTGCTAAACGCTTTTTTAGCAAGGTAGCCGAATTCAGAAACAACATACGTTATATGCATTGATATACATATGGCTCCCTTATTATTGATTAGGCCGGTTGCAACACGGGTTAGGTTTAGGGTTGGGGTTATAGGGTCTATAGGACCTAGGGTTAAGATTAGGGTTAGGAATTAGGTTAGGGTTTTGTTATTAGGGTCCGGTGCGTGAGTGCAAACATTGGGATTAGACCTATGTGATTTTCTACTTGACAAATAAGGGGTTATGTGATTTTATTTTTTTCTGATGGGGGGGGTGTCATGTTAAATTTATTTTTCAGTAAACCAAGCACCTATCTGCATAATCAGCAGTAAATCATATGATGTACCTAATTGTGTGTGTGGGATGGCCGCCGGGATGGCCGATGGGTGTATGGATTCTATGCAATAGGGCCTATGCAACTTTACATTGGGGGTTATGCAATTTTCCAAACACATCTTTCAATTTCTTTGGCCCCCCTCCCTTGTAAATAATGAACGGGCCCTAAAATTATTAGTTTAAAGCTAATCTTAGCCTGTCGTACGAGCTGAGTCAACTGAACACCTATTTCGTGTCATCCTGTGTCCGTACAGGCAATTGACATAAGAACTTAGTTACATCCAACAACCGCACACTGTAATAAGGAACCCTCTGTGCCGAACTACTGGGATAACCCACTCGGCAAGTTACCCTGCCGTTCGGCAGGGTAATGACGTAGCCCGCATTTTCGGCATGAATAATTGCCGAAACACCGGGCGTTTCGGCAGATACCCCTGCCGTACGGCAAGGTTATCTGCCGAAAGACCGGGCGTTTCGGCATAGCCCGGTATTTCGGCGCAGCACATCCGAGTTTCCATGTGTTGGGCGATTTTATCTCAGAATGCGTTCGAGATAACGCGAGGTCCCGTCTGCGCAGAGCTGCGAGCTCCCTCTATCCAAAAAACGCATTTATGGCAGCATGGATGAAGAACTACAGACAATCAGCAGGAGCCAGGGCCCCCTTTTAGCGAAAACCCAACATACTACATACCGATTGCCTCAGAGCATAGAAAGCTTTTAGTGTTTTCTGGAATGGGCAATTGTATCTAGGGGCCACGTGTATTTAAAAAAAAAATTGAAGCCTCCCTTTGCAAAGATAAGAGAACAAGGACACTGCATTATGGGATATATTGACGATACCCCGATTCTCGAAAAATCTAAAGAGCAGGCACAAACAACTGCAAGATTGACTGCTAAATTATATATTAACAGCTCTTGGGTTTATTATCTACCCAGAAAAACCTGTTTTATGCCAACACAGGAAATGAAATTTCTAGGTTTTATCATAAATTCCAAGAAAGTGATGGCCACACTGGCAATATACAAAAAAGAAAGTTTGTGTCGAGAGCTACTAATGACACAGCATCCAAGCATAATAGACCCTCCCAGGGTCTGTGGTATAAACAACTAGTAATGGAGACTAATATCCCTGGTATTTTGAATTTTGTTAATCAGGGGATAAGTTGGTTCGTATGAGGGCGCGCGGTATAAAATAGGACCGATCAGGATGGGACCGATTAAGGGCTGGACCGATTATGTCCGGGCAGGGCCTAGGCAAAGCCCAGGCCCAGTGATCTCTGATTTTTAGGATTTTATTTTTTTATTTTTATTTTTTGATATCAAATTTACCCCTTTTTAAATTGTAACCCCTTTATTTTACAAAGTTCCCCACATTTCCCAGAGATTGGACCCAAAAATTCTGATTCAGCACCCTTCAAACTATAGAAAAACATTTCATACCTTCTTCCCCAAACCTCTAGAATGGGATTCTGATTTATAACCCTGCTATAGTAGATTTAAAATTACGTGAGACTCCATACATAAATCCATAGGGATGATAGTTCAATCCCCGGCCATGTGGAGACTTGGCCTCTGTTGCCATCACAAAACATATTGTGTCCATGGTACTTTACAGAATCGGCTTACTGGAAACTGATGCATTCAGTTCTACAGTGGTCTGTTTAAGCCACTATCAGCGATTTTTTTCAAAAGGTAAACAAACAGCGCCCCCTATTTTTCATCAAAGTGCATTCTTTTGCACGGTTGTGTTGGAAATTGTTGTAGTAAAGACCCCTGTAAGTGGCTAAGCGTAACGCACTGTATTTGTCAATAAATGATGATTTTTATGCTTTGTTTACTAATAAAAGTCGGGATCCGACTTTTTTTAGGCGCAGAAACAGTCGTAAATGGCATCTTCAGGACCACTTTAAAATGATTTAGTGTCTGTTTTTCACAATGAACATTAATATAAGGTGTGATATGACCTAACACTAGCATTTAGGGACAAAATGAGCATTGTGATTTTGGGAAAAAAGACTGATAGTGGCTCTTTAATGATAGAAGGACTTGTCAAATCCGCTTGGTGCTTAATCTCTTAGTAACAGTTTGGCCCACTTTTTATGGCAAAATAAAAACTTAGTTGTGTTCTGTGTGCATGATATAAGAATGCATATTTCCCAGTACTGTGATAAAGATTTATAATTGGTAGTGTCAAAATCAGTTATGTTCAAATAACGACATTTAATGAAATTATTGCTGGTGTTTTCATCCTGATACTTTCACATGGAAACCCATCCAAGCTATTACTTAGATGTGAAACAATGTATTTTTGTCAACATTTATTTACAGCTACATTACTATTACATCTGGATGAGTATCACAAACTTTTCTACATGTGGCCATTAAAATATTTCCTCTTACCTCTCATGGTGAATGGACAGACCTAAAATGTAATGAGGTCTCACTTATTTTGAAAATTACTATTAATAAACTGACTCCTCCGGATTTGGATTGGGGCTACAGATACCTTAACAATGGGGGTAAATGGAATCAGGAAGAAAGTTACTCAATGCAAATGAACCATAACTACTTTGAGTGTAGATGCCTACTAAGCCAGGCTGAAATATTTCAATGAAGCAAGCAATGAAGCAATTCCATATTAGGCTGCGTTAGATAGTATGACAGCACACGAACACACTTTTCCGGAACTCAACATATTTATGAAGGAGTATGAGGGTTTACCGCCGGGCACCGCTATCCATTGCGATACACCACGTAACGGATCCTCCAAACCACCAACAAAAGCGAGCACGACGTGATAATTACCCGTCAAACCATGATGTGCTTGTCGTGTGATCTTTCCAACAAAATTACTGAACGGGGTTGTGCAGGTACAATCAGGGAAGAAACAATCCGTGTGACACGAGGTTCCGATAGCTAGCCCCTGTGAAGTGAATGCGAAATAGGGAATATCGAAACTAGCAAAACAGGAGAATGGATACGATGTCTGGATGGGAAAGTTTTGACGAACTGTGGTGCCTTGGAGATTGGGAGACTGTCAAGATGATGAAAGGAAAGATGTCAGAAACGAACCACGGACATTTTCGCTAATATGACTTAGATGTATGCAACACAAATTTACTCAAGTGCATACGCAATTATTATGAGCAAAATGAGGATGAAATATAATTTGGAGAATTGCACAGGGCCGAGCGTTGTGACTGCTGTGTATCGCGCTATACAATGTGACCCAACTAAGGTCATTATATAAAGCGTGGCGCCGCGTTTTCAATATGATCTAAAACGATGTTGTAAGAAGTTCGTGTGTGCAGCAGTGATGAATTGACAGGCATGGTGAGACAAAATCACAACTATGTAAACGACCATTCTATTTATTAGTAAGTTTTTTAAAAAAATAGAGCAGGATCAGGCTTGGAGATTAATGGTGTGTTCCAAAATGGCACACGCAACCGTGGTTCTAAAATGTTGCACATTGCGATTTCCACACCCACTTTACTCTCTAACATTGTACCATTCTTATACAGTGAGTGGGGTTGTAGTAGTATTTACGCGGTTTTTTGATTGGTCCATGATAAGCCCCGCCCCAACTATGAGCCAGTCGTATACCCCCATTTTTGGGCAAAATTAAAATACGCTAGCTTTCCGGAACTTAGATTGTTTTTGTTTTTCTCTTCAGAAATTGTCTAACCTGTCTAAGTCTGAAAGAACAGAGAATTATAACATGTCATAAAATAATTAGTTTTAGTTAAAAAAAATGACAAAAATGGAGATTTTTGCATGGAAATATGAACTATTTATAAACATTGCGGATTGACTATGCGTAACGAGGCCGATGAGATTGCTTGATGAATGCCGGTCTCGACACGTCTCGAAAGATGATCGCTGCACTGCCATGGACTGCTGTGAAAGTGTGAACGAGAGAAACTGATGATACAATTCAAGAAAGTTTGGTCCGCTAAAATTCCAAGTACCGAAACATAATACTTTGACACACACTCGTTTTCCATTTTAGTCGCCAATGTTTATGAGGTAAGCGTTATGGTAAAACCAACGTATGACACGACGTGCAGCCGGTCCCGGGGCAGCCATGCCCCCGGGGCCATGCCTGGCCCGGTCATGGGATGCCGTGCATGGGTGCGATCAGCTGCTGTACTTCGCTCGTTTCCACTCCGGTTCACTTGTATACTGTAGTCTATGTCTAAATAAGACAAGGCCTAAGACTAAGCCTAGGATTAGGCCTGACTAACAATACTAGTTCAGAGACGTGTATTAATATTCTACAAATAAATCACAAGACCATAATTGTGGTCATTTTCCCTGAACAGCAGCATTATGAAAGAAAAGATTCGTGCAGCCATGCCGTGCTAATGACTCTGTTCTCGGTCACTTGTGTCGGACTAAACGATTAACGTAAAATACAACCAAATTAACTTGTTTTAGGGACATGGTATGGTGTAGATGAACTTTGCTATGATTCTCGCTGGCTTTAGAAATTGATTCATAAAGCTGGCATTCTGACGCTAATTGGCTGCATGTGGGTGCTAGGGTTAGGCTGTTGACCAGAAGAACATACTTCTTCAGGCATGATTTTTCACGCAGTGATTGAAAACCTATTCGCAAAAATTCCCAAACTGCTGTATTTTAGGCATTACAGAAGTAATATTTTATTTCTCTATCGGTTTGCATTGTTGTTATTCGAATCAAAAGCCGATTAGTTGTGACTGAAAAATTGTTTTAAAGGGGAAAATCACATATTGTTGCGCCGTAGTTAGAGTGACATTGTTGTAAAAGCATCAAAACAAGGATCAAAACGCGTCAAAGAGTATGTCAACGTGTTCGTCACCTTAGAGGATTAAAAAGGTAGAGTTTGACCTATCTGAAGGTTCGAGTTCAATCATGTTATAGGTCAAAATAGGTTCAAGGTCACAATGGGGGTAAATTTCAGATATATCCGTTCATATAAAATGGTGTCAAATTGTGTCTCTGGTACAGGAGCAAAATATGTGACTGTTGCACCATCTATGAATTCGTTGCATAACGAGAACGCAAAAGGTGACTGGGGCTACCAGGGGTCTATGAGAGGTACAGCCAATGTAATTCTTATCTAGAAATGTTCACAAAACAAAGAATCTATTTCACACTCTTAACTTTTCTAGGGGGACCAATTTGAACCAATTTTCTTACAACCAGTCCGATCCAAAAACGGATTATTCTTAAATTTTTAACACAGGAGAACCTTGAATGTTATGTGCTCTAGTACTTTTAAACCTTATGAGTAGCCCACTAAATTGGTAAATCATTGAAATCACTTCGAACCAATTCTAATTTTTACCCCTGATACAAACGTTTCCCCTATTTAAATGCGTTCCACTACGGTTGATTTTTGGGGTTTAAACGTTTGATATATTATTCTTGGACAATTTCACAGTGTATATTTAACACCAAAATGTTTCTTGTTGCCACATTTGCTTTTGGGCAAATCTAAATGACTGGGACTATGCGTGCTGGGCTGTTTTCCTTTGAATCAAAGAATACTCTAGTATTCTTTGTTTGAATGTACTTTCAAACTTTCACACAGCTGGGGCAGGAGCTATTACCCCAGACATTCCTCGTGGTATGAAATCATCTTCAGGTGCTTGTTAAACCGGAGTATTAGTACTAAGGTGTTCTTCTTCGACCCCAGTACGGAGAAGAGGAATTAGCTATTTAACGAGACATTAAACCACAATCGGGTCATTTTAGTGGCGAAGATACTTCATTGCAATTACTTTATTTCATATACCACGTTCTAGAACGAAAGCGAGTTGATAAGACAGCAGGAACCGGAGTAACCCGGAGAAAACCTGCGAGGCCGAGTATTGACTGCAAACCAAACGCACATGAATCGCAGGTGAGTCCAACTGAGGGTTGAACCTGGGCCACAGAGTCGCCACGAGCGAGGAAGGAACACTGCGCTACCCGATCCTCCACCCCCACCCACCAGCTGAGGATCCCGGGTGGGTTAGGATAAGTCTGGATGACTAGATAATTTATTTCTTAGTTTTGAGGGGGTCGTTATTTAGGCCAGGGTGAATAGAGGATTTGTATCAAGGAGAGAGGGGGAAACATTAACTTTTAATAGAGAATCTATAATAATAGGGGAACGTGGGAAATGTTTGAACGGAGGCAAAGGTTGGCCACGCCGAAAGAGGTTGAAATCCCCACATCTCCCGGCGGTAATAACGACCGTCCGTTAAAACTATCCCAGTGAACTGAGAGTCGAGTTCTACTACAGTTTACACACGTATAATCGTATGAAGTATGTCGTCGTCGCAGTGGTAGCCCATTAGCAGGTAGACGTGTTGTTCTTGCCTCCGGATCTGATATCAAACACCACGGTGCGGCCCCCTATACGATAATCCTTTAAAGCCGCCTGTAAATCGCTCGTATAAGTGACATATCTGAAAAAATAAGAGACAGGGTACTTGTGTGAAAAACAAAAGTAGCCCACAACGCCGGGTTTGACACTAAACCGAAACTAGTAAAGAGAGCATGCCTGCATTATTGTAACACGTAATGTTAAGCGTGCTAGGACTCCGAATGTCGGGCTTGACTAGTTGAAACACTGACAGGTGGTCAAGCAGGACTTGACTAACGAAATCAGCAGCTATATTCCCAGAAGGTGTTTAGCGCGATTTTTTAAGCTAAACAAACGTTGAAATGTGGCAGGATAAACGTAGGGCTTAAGTAAACGCAATTCCAGAAAGAAATGAGTTTTTTAAAGTTTAAAACGCCAATTTGAACTCCGCCAAAAATGTATCGAAAATTTTAAAACTAGCGTTACCGGGCGCTAGGGTTAAAAAGTTGTTTAGTGTGATTTCACCAAAATGCGCGGTTCATTGCACACTCCAATTGACAACAGCAATGGTGCACACCATTCTCGCCCAGTTGGTGTAGCACCTTAAACGCTACGGAAAACCATAAAACTTTGTGCGCTCAACCATTAAAAGTATACGGCCTTTTATACACTGAAGTTAGCGTCTTTAAATAACGACGATGTTAATCGTGTTTAAAGCTTCTGTTTAAGTAAGCAAATGGTTAAAAATATTTAAACGCGTTTTGCTTAAACGCAATTTTAAATTACGGCGATTTTAAGCTAAAATCGCGTTTAGCTAAACAAGTTTCTGGAATACGGGCCATAATGTCTAACTTGACTCAGATTGTATTTGACGATGCATCGATGCAGAAGATATTATACAACATTGAATGCCTAAGAGTGTGATAGTAAAAATATATCATGAGGTCAAATTTTGACTTCTCTATGGAAACGGAACAGTCAAAATTTGACCGAATGATATATTTTTACTATTGCACGAATATAGGCATTCAATATTTGTTTTATATCATGATATCAACTGTTTTATTTTCACATGGCTTGAAAATAAAACAGTTGATATCATGATATCAACTGTTTTATTTTCAAGCAGTTGTGGTGCAGGGACGGAGTGGGAAGTCAACATATCATGATATCAACTGTTTTATTTTCAAGCCATGTTATAGTAAAAACTACCCCATGGCTTAAAGCAATATTAGCACATTTTTTTGAAGAGCGCCCCCAATTTTTCAAAAATGTTGAGATTTTTACACGATTGCATTGGTAACTGGTTAGTAAACTATACCTGTGAATGGTTAAGGTCGAAAATATCTATGTGTCACAAACGATGGAATTTTGTATTAGAATAATTATTATCGGGGATCCCCGATAATAATACAGCGGCTGCTGGAAACGGCCTTCAAATGCGAAATAGCCGGGAAATATCGCCATGTACGTGTCTACGCTCATCCATTAGGCAAGCCAAGTTAGAGGTTATTTTCTCGAGGTGGCACTATTTCATCATGGACGGACATAAACGTAGCATTTACAGCTCTGCCATTAAGTATAATCTGGGATCCCAATTCTAATTACAAAATCGCTTACTTTGTGATAAATACGCATTTTTTAGCATTCTCATTCGCAGGTATAGTCGGGCTCTCAGTTGTGCCCAGATGGGAAATGGTGTTCACTTTATGTTCGAGGCGGTTTCTAGACCAAAATTTTGCGTA
>JAMKCH010058120.1:0-20065 GCA_023653785.1 Ophioderma brevispina | reverse complement strand
TTTAATCATTAATTTTGTTGATTTTGTCTCTGACATTATTCCCATAGTTTTATATCGTCTTGAACATATTTTATCAATTAAAAAAAAAAAATGTTTTATTATTATCAGTTAAGCAGTCATTTGACCCATTAGAAAGTTTGTTCTGCAAGAAATTTGGGCAAGTAAATGGTTGATATGGCAATCAATAGATGTATTTGCTGTTCGGTTCTTTATTGCCAGTCTATGTTTACCAGGTCCTCATTTTTGTAAAATGGGTTCTAGTGGGTTACTTGATTGTTGAGCATATCTTAAAACTATTGCCTCGCAGTATACCTTTATGAACTTTTCAGGGAATGAGCTACAGTCCCATCTTTACCTTACAACAATAAAGAATAAGGAGTCACATGCTTTTGTTCAAAACCTATGGCGCTGCCACCAAGTGTTATTGTTGCGTTGTTTTTGGGACACACGGTACAATCTGACAAAAAATGAAGTACAATATAACAATTTTAAGCTATTTTCTTTATTTTTTCAAAACTGTCCCTGTGCGACATTGGCAGGTTTTCCCAGATCGCATCACATAAATGAAATAATAGAGGTGATTTCACATTATGTGCTTTTTTTCAATTGAAAGGACCCACTCCATTTGAACTACTTCACTGCAGAGGCAAGCCTCGATACTTGCAGAGGTCATCATCACAAGCAAGGCCACCATCCACCCGGGTGCAAGTAACAGCCCTGTAGTCTCTTTGGCGCTCATATGAGGGATGTTAGCTGCCTGGCTGCGTATGACGTATCCAAGCGCTGTGATTGGTGTAATTGTTTTGTATATCTAACCACCCCCCCCCCCCCCCCCCCCCACCCGGGATATCTATCATTGCCTGTTCTGCTGTGCTCTGTTCACTTGATGTTTATATCATTTGACATACACGGAAGATTTGTATACCGAAATGACAACAATTAACTATTTCAGGCAACAAGTGTAATGGTTGCAATTGGGGTGGTTTGGGTATGAACGGTTGTTTGTTTTAGGCCGAATGCCTTAGCCTGAGGGCATAACATTCTTAATCCTATATTCATCAACCCGGTTCATTATCAAGATTGGGGTATTGCTTTATAAAACATACTAACTACCAAAATTCTGCCTCAATTGCATGATTTTGGACCTTGTTTCCTTCTGTCTGCCCGTCATACTGCCATGTATAAAGCTGGTTGCAGTTGGCCAGGTGACCCCTCGGGAACAATGGAAGGATGGCACAGGAAAGGGGGAAGATCGAGGGTGACAATCAGAAAGAAGGAAACAAACCACACCAAAACGGGGGTGGGGGGGGGGGGTTGTGGGGGGGGGGGGGGGGGGGGGGGAAACCAAAAAAAAAAAAAAAAAAAACCCCACAAAAAAAAAAAAAAAAAAAAAAAAAAAAAAAAAAGAAAAAACCTAAAAAATTAAAAAAAAAAACCTCACCCCAAAAAAAACCCCAAACAAAAAAAACAACCACAAACCACACCCAACAAAACCCAACAACAAACAACAAAAAAACCAAACAAACAAAACCCCAAACCCAACCCACCCAACAAGAAAACAAAAACAACACACCAAACCAAACTACCACCACAAAAAAACAAAAAAAACTAAACCAACACCCCCCAACCCAACCAAAACACCAACTAAAAAAAAAAAAAAATGCCTTGAAACAAAAACTCACACACACCCCCACCACCAACTACACTCACCAAAGCCACACAAAGTCAACCAAACATCACACACATTCCACAACAACAAAAATCAAACAACAAACAACCACTAAAATACCCCACAAACATAACAAATATAAACAAACAAAAAATTCCACAACAAACAAACTACACAACACGTTCAAATCATCCAAAACTAAAAACAAAAACAAAACCCACCCTTCGACCAAACATCCTCAACCAATCAAATACATACAAAAACCCTCCAAAAAAAAAAAAACAAACAATACTACGGCTTTTGGGAAATGTGATGTTTAATATTTTCCACTAAGCAAATCTCTTATCAATTACTCAAAATGAAACATCTCATAAAGCTCATATAATGGTACTGTAAGCAAATGTTTCTATAAATTAGTAAAACAAGAACAATTTTAATAAGAACAGCCAGAATTAAAGGAAATTTCTTTAATATTTCTTTAAGTGCTGAGTTACGTCTTTGACGGTAACTGAAAAACGGTAATTATGTGAGTTCACATCTTCAATCAGACTATGATTGACACCATTATTTCAATCAGATGGGTAAAGCATGTCATCCCTTTGGAATGTTTTAAATTTAAAAGATAATTTTGTTTATGTTTCAGTAGATATCCCTGAAAAAAAGCTTTGCAATTATGGCAATTGGGACAAGCTATGGAGCCTCAACTCATTGTTTGGCCAATACAGTTACCATCAGAAGGTCGTTCGTAACTCAGGTTAAGGAGGATGGCCCGAGTTAAGTATATGAAGTCATCGTGATCGATTGGCATCACTCCAAAACCCCATATGGAAAGTCTCACGCCGATAGTTCAATCCGTTTTGATGCGAGAGCTAAAACGTGATTTTGTAATGCCATAGAGGACTGTGTAAAATGAAATTGGGGTCGACCAAAATGGGCACATTTTGCTCATAACTTCCCAACCAAACCATCCTTTGGGCTCTAAGATTTCACAGGGTTAAATGAGAAAAAAGCAGCTTTCTTCTGATACCAATGTTGACCAACTTACGGTTTTAAAAATATGGGCTTCGGGGGACGAGGATATTAGCGATCGGGCCATGACCTTAAAAGACACTAATAGTGATTGCTAAATCAGCAATAGAAAAAAATCATTCAAAAAATCAGACTTTTTGCATGATGTAACAAGTCAGGTAGCCTAACATACCCTGCAAATTGATAAGACCAGAAGCAACCTAATAAGGACAGAATCGGAGATTGTGGTCATTACTGTCGTTCGGACACTACTACAACACGCTAATGAATGGAGAATGTATCTTGGAACACTGCAGTTTTCTTCCTTTCTGTCAATTCTACAGCTGAAAATCTTAACTTCTGAGGAATTCTACAGACTCATCCTGAAATTTGAAGCTATTTCTGCAAATTACATATTCAAAACACGATAGTGTCTTTAAGGCTTTCTGTTAGTACACAAGGTACACCTTGGTGGGTGAGTGTTATTTTGCTTTCTAGGCACAATAAGAAGTAGATTTGAGTTAAGGCTCATGGTTTTCAGAATCGTAGGTGTTACCGATTGTTGTGGTACCAAAACCTCAAAATCACCAAAAAAAAGTGAGTTACGTGCCTTCTGTTGTCACAACCCTGATATAGGTAAAACGTTTGGATTGGTATGTTACTCAAACATTAGTAATATTGCCATACAGCCTGTATTTTCAATATTAATCTCAGCATTATACAGTTCATAGTGTTGTACATCACATTAAAAGAAAAGACAGGCTTTCCAGGATTTTGGGTTTCATCTCATTTGCTTGTTCAATCGAAGAGGATAACTCCAGTTTACTGCTGGCTGACAAAACAAGGCGAGTTTGGCCACTTTCGGTTGAGGGGAAAAGGTGACACGGCATTTGTTGAACTAAGTTATTCAACTGAACCAGAGATGAAAAATCTTGAAAAAGGGATTATTATTATTAAACTTCGAAAAGGAACTCTAAAAGTTACATAATCGGTGGGAAGTATCATCAGTAAGTTCTGACTTTAGATAAGTGAATACATTTCGACATATGTTGTCTGTTAGAAGAGAATAATGAGCATCAGCCGGAGTTAAAACAGCAACCTGGAGGACGATAGTTTTTCTGGTCTGAAATATCATGAAACGCGAATTCCTACCCACGCTTTGATACTTCGCTTCCAAATTCAATTTTTTTGGACTTCAACAATTAGTAAATGAACAAAGATGTGTGCAATATTTTTAACCATTTCAAAAAAAAAGAAAAATTTGTTATTTTGGTTGCAATTACATTCCTTCTTTCCTGATTTATAGATACCAATTTTGTAATAAAATCAAAGTTCCATTTCATGACGTGCAATACATGTATTGATTGTTTATTATTATTATATGAAAGAAGGATAGTTATAAGTGAAATGATTATGTTGACTATTAAAATTGTGTCAATTTAAATAGACTTTTGTTTACTTTAATTCTGTGTTTGTTTCTTTTCTCACGTGGCCTCTTGTGTGAGCTTCAAGACAGCATGGCATTAACTGGGCGAAGCAACTCGGCCCATGCATACAAGTGGCACAAAATCAATTTTGGTATATCCGCCACTAAATTGATTATATCTCTGGATTGACAAAAGCAAATAAGATGATAACCAAACACCAGTGGAAAGGCTGATCTTTTTAGTTCTTTAAATTATGCAAGTAAGTAAGAATGACTTATTTTGAAATTTCTATGTAACCAAATTTTTTTCTGATTGTACCACTTTTTTGAGACAGGCTGTATTGCCCTTCATGGTTTCCAAGCATCGGGAATTATTAGGAAACAGGGAGAAGACTGGGAAGTTATTGATGACCAGTCAGACAGATTTTCTATTTCTGTCAAACCCCCACTTCACAATCTGTATTTAGAAATGTACCCACTGATATCTTGTTTTCAGAAGAAAGTGGGCAATTTACTTATAATTAACAGAGGTTGATTTGAATCTTTAGTAGTACTATGTAGAAATGAGGGTATGGGAGGGCATACCTTTCATCCTGTGCTATAGCAATTGGTTCTTTTTCTTTGGAAATTGTTTTAAAATACTAATGAAAAAAATAGCATTGGTTATATAAATTTTGCCTAGCTGGTGACAAAAGTGACATTTGGCCTAAAAACATCATGTTTGTTTAAATTGTAACGATAAAAAACCTCTTAATTACGGGTTTTATTCTACATGTGAAAGTTATAGAGCTTGATCAAAATTTCAGAACATAATATACCTGGCCAAAATTATGTTTATATACTTTATAATTCTGGGTTCTATCTACAGTGGAAATTGCTAGAGCTTGAATAAAGTTCAGACAAATATAGACCTGGCAAAACCAAATTCTGTACCCCCCCCCCCACCCCCCCCCCCAAATACACAACAAAACCACAACCCAAACAACAAAAACCTAAAAACAACACAAAAAAAAAAAAACACCCCAAAAACAACAAAAACAAAACACACCAAATCAAACAACAACCAAACCACACACCCCCAAAACCAAAAAAACAAACACAAAACCACCAACACCCAACCCACCAACACTAAAAACCCCCCAAAAACAAAAACCACAACAAAACCAACCACCCCACACCCCCCAAACACCAACCCCAACCCCCCCAACCACACCCAAAACCAAAACACAACACCCCAACCCACAACCCCCCTCCCCCACCACCATCCACCCCCCCACACCCAATTTTTTTCCCACCCACCCCCCCCCCCCCCCACCACCACCCCACATCACCACGGGAGCCCCCCCCCCCCCACTTTGGAGGACCAGATAGAAAACAATATTTATACACAAAGATATAATTATTAAAAGATTACTACTTGTTTGTTAATTAAACAAAGGTCTCTGGCAGCATCAGCAACCATTATGGCCAGTTCACGGACTAAAGGCTGTGGTGAATAATCTAAATAAGTACAAAGACTTGAAGGATGGATGCAAGTCTGTCTGTCGCAAAAGTTAGAAGAAGCGGGGAGTCATATCCACATTTGAGGAACAAAGTTAAGGAATCTCTTATTGTAGGTTCTCTTTCTGGAGAAAACAATTCTTTTAAAAAAAATAGAGGCAAGCTAATTAAAGGGAGAAGGCCAAGAAAGTTGTGGAAATTTGAACCAGGGAACCTCAAGTGCCAGGCCAATGATCAGAGCCATCCATTAGGCTTTCACACTTAGCGGGTGATCGGTTGACTATTGCGAGCGATTGCCATCTGTAGACTCTAAAATCAGCCACCATATTTGTTTATAATACTTTGTTAAATTTGGTCACCACACATATTATGTGCGCTTTACCATAACAGCACTCCATGCACACGTTAGACTGTTGTGCACTGGATATAAGAGTGTCTTTGTTGATTCTGATGGAAACATAAATATCTGTGTGGACACAAACTAATTAGGTGGTAGCAGTAACAATCATTAAAAGTCACATCAATTACGTCAGGACAAGCACGTTGCATGTACGTAAAAGGTACTCAAAAAAAGGCAGCCTCTGTTAAAATTGCTAAGTGGAAAGATATTACATGTGTAATGAGGTGTTATTCAAATGCCCATCGGTGGTCAGAAAACGGCTGCAATAGTCTTAAAAAAAACAAGTGATCAATTGAAAAGGATGCGATAGCCGATGCAGTGTGGAAAAAGCCTATTGTCACTTAACCAGATTTTTGCCCTCTTTGGTGCTTCAATTGCGTAATGCATTTTCTAGAATAAATGCCGTAGCTTTCACTAAACTTTCATTTGCACATAAGAAGGGTAATGGATAAGATTTTAGGCTTGCAGTGATCAAAAGAAATTGTTAAAAAAATACTTTAGTGCAAAGACGGAATTAGTCATTGGAAATGTGTAGAACGATAAAGAAACTGTTTTCTTACGATTTTTTTAATTTTACATTTTCATTATTTTGGTAGTAACGCGTGTGTGAAGCAGGGAGAGACACGATATAAAGTATACATTTAATTTTTTCATCGAGACAAACAATTTCTTTGTGTGCAACTTTTGTGTGTGCTTTGAAAAGTGTTAGAATAACATTAATATCAAAATGTTGTAAGGGGAAATAATGAAATTGTCCAAATAAAGATTTATATAGTTATGACATTTCACAAAATATATTTTAATAATTTTATTAGAATCAGGAAAGACAAGGACACTTTTACAAGGAACCTTCGCTAGTGATCCAGGAGAGACTTCAAATGATGTAGAGCGTTATCATTGAATGGCTAGGGTTGTATTGGTTTAAAAATAGTTTATGTGGATACCCATACACAGCCACTCTGGAGCCACTTCCTGGCATATCCTATTAAAGGAGGTCCTTTTGTATGATTTATGTTTATATTAAAGATAAGGTAAAAATTTACAAAAAATGGAAGTTTAATTAAATACTCTATAGATAAGGGCCAATTCGTAACGTTAGCACATAAGTCGGTTTGGCTTTAGAGATGGCGTCCCAAATGCTTTGCAGGTCATTTGAAAAGCCATCTAAGAAGGAATATCAGCAAAGACTAGGTTTATTTGGACTAATTTAAATGCAATTGTTCTTGCTGATTATGAATATGGCCTGGAAAAATTAATAATTTGACCTTTTTGAAACAAATTTGACAAATTTGATCGTTGGTGACTGGAGTTTGCTTGCTGTGTTCAAAGGATAAGCTGATGCAACCAGGACCTTTTTAGCATTATGCGGCCAGCTGTTTTTGTTCCGTCTTTGGACCTCATATCAACAATTGGCAGTACAGCTGTCAAATTTTGTCCCTCTTCCAAACACCAATGAAAGCTGAGGAACTTTTAATCACTAACCCCAGTGCACCATGCAGCTATGATTGTTCCATTTTGGGAAGCCATTTACAACAATGGCAGTACGGAATGTCCAATTAGCTGTGCCATATGACTTTTTCTCATTGTTGTGGCCAGAATCTCAGTATTCTGTTTGGAGCCCATCATCATGCGCAATTAGGCATCCGAGTCAAAAATTTTATTCCCTCCCCCACCTCTGTTATACCATTATATTAAAAACTTGTATTTTTGTAGTAAAACAAGGTGTTGATGATCACCAATTTTCAAAATCGGATATGCAGTTAAAAATCAAAGGCAGAACAGGACACTATCGTGAATAATCTAAAATCCATAGTCAATATCTCAGCGTGTAGGGGTAGACTCAAATTATATGGGCCTCACCTATGAAATGTGACATGAAGATATGTTAGTATTGACATTTATTAAAAAGTTGGTATTAATGAGCCATTTGTGTGTTAGCATTAAATTTAAAGGCACTATCAGTGATTTGCTAATCAGAAATTCGAACAAAAATAATAAAAAAATCAAAGTTATGCATGTTTAGAACAGGTACCTTAACATATACCCTGCAATCCCCTCGTGTTAAGACTGAAATCAACTAATAAGGACAAAATCGGATGTTTTAGTAATACTGTCAGTATGGAACTACGGCATGCAACAAGTACTTGAATGCGAGCGCCCTATGTTTCCCCCCCTGAATCGCTCATACCTCCATCAACCACTCTACCAACCCTTCATCCCACTTTCTCTTTTACCTAGCCCCCCCTCTATTTGATTATATCTTTGACACTGTGACTATTTTATCTTTTCTAACAAAACTTTCAGTGCAAACAATAAACTTATGAGAATTATACAGACATATCCTTCACTTTTAATCCACTTCCAGCAATTTTAATATTGTGATTCTTTTGAGTGACCACTGATATGATGTCTTGAAAAGGGGCAGCAGTGCAAAGAAAAAAATTTTATTATTATTACAATTTGTCGTTGGTTTACAGGGGTCCTATAGTAAGCGCGGATAGTGAGACTATTCAATCAATGGAGTGGAGGCATACTGCATGAAATATGTAGTTTATCGATCACAGGTCGTACATGGCGCTGTGTAATTTGCGTCATTTTTAGCACATGTCATCTCGTGGGCACTGACATCATATGACGATGAATAGAGGTAGCTGATCGAAAATTGCCTCTGAGTGGCGAATCACTATGAGTTACAAGTATTGCTCATCCAACCAAGGACACAGTTCAGTGGGTTTTACTGTACATTACATTGACATGAACTTGAACTGTGCTAGGGTATCAGATATCATACCCAAAAAACCCAGGGGTCATTTTTTAAATACATTGGTGAATGAAAGCTACTGAACTGTACCAAGTGGGGACTTGAGATTGTTTACTAGCTCATAGTGTATCACCCTCATATCATCTATGGGCATTGTACACTGTGTCACCCACCTGTGGTATTACACAGTGACGTATAATAAATATGTAACAAAATAAAATGGCTTATTTAACCCACTCTTGACAGTTTGTAGACTGGCACGTATATGTGAAGAAGATGACGTAGAGCGTAGAAAGAAATATTTATACAGTTGGATTGGTTATTCAAAGGAAACAGAAGATATGATGAGCCATAGAAACACTTTGTTAAAGGTGCAAAAGAGATATGAGGCACCCAAATATTGAATCATAATAGTAATTGCAGATAGATTAGAACACTCAATAGATTTCTTACTTGGATTTGGCTACAGAAATCAGAGGGCTGGAAAAAAATGCCAAATTTGGGCAAAAACCAGGAAACAAAATCAAAAGTCCGCGAAGACTGCAGAATTTCCCTTCAATTATGTAATTTATTTATTAAATGACAAAAATTCCTCCAAAGATAAAGGTTTTCAGGAACCAGGTTCCCAGTTTCTGCCACTTTTCCAGGCTGAAGAAATGTTTTGAAGGAGAGAAAAAGGTGATTTTTTTGATTTGCTTATATTTCAATATAAAACATCGGGAATTTCGTATTGCTTTCTATACGAAATTAGGGAAATTTCACAATTGTGTAACAAAGAAACATGTTTTCAGCTTAGCTCCTTTCAGATGGGGATATTTTTGCTGGAAAGCTTTACAAAGTGCAAAATCAGAATGGTTCACATTTTTTGAGGGACAACTGTTATGAAATGAAACTCTCGTTGCCCTTTAAAAAAAGTAGTGCCTCAGAGGAGGGAACTTTAAACAAAAATATAATATTGTAAATGAAACAGAGGGCAAAGGGACAAATATAATTGCATATTGCGTTGATAACATTTAGAAATGAACTGTTGGGGGACCAAGACATCCATTTGTGGGTTCTAACATGTATGCTGCTGATTCGAATTGATAAACTATAGTTTTAGTGGAAATTTGAATACACTGTACATGATATCGACATGATCTCCTAAAATATTTCTATTGATCAAGAACTGTTGCTTCGGTTACCAACATTTAAAATTATATTATTGAGGGTAGACTCGAACATTTCGAAAGAATGAACAGAATACAGTCATCATAAAAGATATGTGGACTTTGCAACCCCAAATACTAACTCAAACTGCAACTGATGGATAAAGGTGGCTGGCTTGCAACTTGAAGTTTTTGAGGCATTCATGTTTTATTCACATGTAGTGGTTTCGGATAAGATTAGACATACACTCATAGTTTTTGACCTTTTATTTGGACAGAAAGTATTAAAGTCGAGAACAAAAGGTGATTTCCTATATGCGTATATTTCAATAATAAAACATAGGCGGATTCCTATTTGCTCTAAAGAAATTAGAATTTCACAATTAAAAAAAGAAAAAACCTAAAAAATTTTTTATTTTTTGATTAGAAATAGCTTTTACACAAGTTGCAAAAAAGGGTTTTCACATTTTTAGGAACACCTTATGTGAAATCTTTTGTTGCAAATTCTTTAAGCCACAATGGATAAGTCTAGGGCTAGTATAAACTTTTCTAAGGCAGGACTTAGAGAATGCCATGTAATCAAGGTTCTCCTCTGCAAGTGATGAAAGGGGCTAGAGTACAACCACAAACAGTGGATCAGGAAGCACATTACCTTGAAAATAAAAACTTGTTGGGATCAATTTGCTCAATGTATTATTGTAGAAGGGCAGAACAGGTAAATGCCTGGAGTAGTGCATACAAGGGCAATCTCAGAATTGAATTAATGGGAGGACAAAATATCTGTAGAAACATGACATTTTCGGTGCTGAAACTGCAATTTTAGTGGGGTGACCACTTTTGATGTCCATTGTCCCACTTTAATGATGTTACGGGTGGATGGATCTCCTCACTCACTAACCAAAAAGTAACCTTCACTTCTCTGACAGAACATGATGGCTGATTTTCATTGAAACTTGGTATGTTGGCTAATACTTTGTTCACCACCAAATAGGCAAGAATATTCACACAGCGAATTGTGATAGACATGAAGAAATGCGGGCGCAAGAAAGCAAACACTATAGAAGCACATGCAATGCGTTTTGTGCCAGGGCCAAGAAATGGCCATGTTTGTTTTATATGAAAGTGCTTAATTTTAAAGTGACAGTTTCAAAGCAAGTACATTAGGACATGGGTTGTTGGTTGTGTGGTGTTTAGTGCATTTTTGTGTTTACATGCAAGTTTCTACCATAATTGTAGACGAAAACATACAAAAATGAAGAAGAGACCTTAATTCAATCCGACTGAAATTTATTTGCTTGTATTTTCAGGAAGTGTGTTCATATATAAACAAGGCCAATGCAACAGACGATGAGCTATTGTAGAAAATAGCTGATGTCTTAATGTTTTTTTGTACTTCAACTATACGGCTGATGCAACAGCTTCACAAAATCCCAGCAGGCCAAGGGGGGACGTGGCGCGATGATTTAGGATGGGGATTCGGTACGTGTGTTATAATATATACACCTGGCACAAAAAAGTATCTCGGCATGGTTTTCAAAGTATTGGGACAAAGTCAGACCATTTTTAAAGTTTCGAATTACTAAATTTGTTGCCTAGGTCTTGCTCTTCATTTAACACCTCGCTTGTAAAAAAAGCTGCAGAAATGGCCTGAGATTAGAACGAAAGATGTACACAAAAAAACCCCAAAACCAAAAGTTGCATTTTTCAATGGGCATTGCAGTTGTAATGGGACACGAACAAGTGTACTACAATCAATATTGCAGTAGGTTTTCTCGCTATTCAGTCGGAAAACCTCTTTGTGTAAAAATCATACACAGGACACTACCTTGCGTCTGTCCCACACAGTGAACATTGAAAAATTCAAAAAACTGACAAGACAGGGCCTAGGCAACAAAAATGTATATTTCGAAGACTCTCAAAAATTGTCTGACTTGGCATACTGGTTCGAAAACATGCCGAGCATACTTTTGTGCCAGATTGTATGTACCTCATCCAAATATTAAATAAGCGGGTACCTGAAATATGAGGAACAGCGAGAGGATTATTATGATACATATGTAGAGAGTGGGGATTTAATGTTACTTTTTAATTTGTACATGATCAGTATTTATGTGCGTTTACCCATGTGCACATTGATAACAGAAAAGAGACTGCAAATTTAATTGTGTCACAACGAAATGCAATTATAGCACCAAATAAAAAATTTTTCTCTCAAAGTGAAAAAAGAGGATTTCTGTGGGACCTCTAAATCATTTTTTTGTGTCACTTAATGTGCTGGAGATAGTATTTAACAGTCTTCATACTATTAAACATATGAAACCCTTAAAAAGTGTTTAGCAACCTTTGAGATATTAACCAAAGAACAAATATTGTATGACCTTCAATAAAAAAAAATGATTTTTAAGAAATAAAGAAAATAAAAAATAGTTTGGTGCGAAAGTATGTTTGTTCTATTTTAACAATAAATTTGGTACATTCTGAAATCACAATAAGACATTAAGTCAATGGTTAAAATAAATTTGAAATTTGGGACACGCATATGCTTTTTTCAACACGGTCCGTAAAGAATGAATATGGGACGTACAATAGGAAAAAATGAAGGGTTATTGATGGGCATTTATTAATATTTCACTCCAGGCATGCACAGAATGTTTATGCCGTACTGCAGTGATTGTGTTAATGGACATGTTTCCTGTGTTCACATGGGAGGAGGCTGAGCCATTAAAGATGTCGAAAGATGGGATCTTACACCCCGCCCCAGGATCAACTCAGTTTGGTTGGCAAGACATCAAGGCAGCTAGCAACATTATTTTCAGGTGAGAGATTTGATCTTAATTTCATCCAAACCGCACGCAGAATGCTGTGTGTTGCAGTATTGTAATGTGTAATACCAGTACTGTTTTACTTGATGAGACAATTTGAAAATCCTTTATTTCTCAATGGCCTACAGGAAAGAATATGCAGGGCCCTAAAGCACAAAAGGTTAAATACCTCAAATTATAAGAAATACAGCTTATATCTTTGAATTATAGTGAGCGTGAAAAGCCGATATAATGAGGGATTGTCATAAGATTATTAAGAAATTTTAAATTCAAGTTAAAAATGTGCTATACCAACCCCACATAGTGTATGGTATTGTGAATTGTGAGTGATCACTGATTAACGAAGTGCGCTGTGTACAAAAAGGCTATAAATTGCACCTTGTGGCAAAAATGACTGGTACATGTATTATGATACCCCTTTCAACCATCGTTGTATGTTTAAGTGGCTTTCAGTCCAGTCCTTAGCTATGCAGAAAGCGGTTCTTGTGTTTGCAATTATGCAGACTGGGTCACTGTTGCTCCAAGCATAGCAGTATTTGGAATATTCATACATTTTGGAAACATTTAAAATCAAAATTAAAAAACCAACTAGTCCTTCTGAAACAACAATCAGCTTCAGGGTTATTGACTTTGATTACATTAGCATTATTTTGTTGTTAACTTACAGGCCTACAGGGACCCTATTTCAGAAGTGTTTAATAATCAACGTTAACAACAAGTGAAAATATTATCTTAATTGTTTATAATATTTAACTGTGCCAAAACCTTGCTTACCACACATTATATATTACTATGGGTCGGTACATAAATAAGCACTCCTTCATCTTCAAAACATTCATTACTTTTGCTGATATGTTTATTTTTCACCCGGGATGGGGGTGGCAACTAGTCTCGTGAAATTTAAAATCGCATTGTAAATTAACTAGGCGTGCTGTGTTCATGCTTTCTATTGACTAAACAAAGCAGGAGGTGAACCAAGTTAATCAAGATGCCAAGGATTCAACTGTTTCAACACGCGCGCAATGTGTTACACTGGACCGCAGGCGAGTCATATTGAACATGTGCAAATGTATATGAAGAGACGTAGTGTTATAGTAGTGTAATCGAAATTTTCGAATGTTTTATGATTTGGGTAAACAATTTTGTATGTGAAGATGTATTTACCCTAATGAAGGTAGCGGTTCACACAGAAAGCTTGCAGTTGAGTTCAACATTACAAGTTGCCAAAATAATTCAACATGTTAAGTAAACAAACGGGGGGTAGATGGAAAGGGTGGCATGGTCTGACTCCTGTAAGAAGGGTACTTTAAATTGTCATTTTTGGTTCAAGAATAAAATATCGGATGTCATTTTTCTGGGAAAATACGATGAGGTGTAGGTTATCATTCAAAATCAAATTAAATATTCAATCCAAATCTATAATTAACTTATGAATTTACTGCAATTAACCATTTTGATCTCGATCGTAAAGTTTGTTCGGAGGTCAGGTAACGATTTGGACTAAACTCTCTCGCAATGAACGGTATCATGAAAACATAATCGGGCGAATTACTTCATTATCATAATTACCTAGCGACTGAATGGCTTTGAGGGTGCCCTGGTTTTGTCATAATAAATGGGCCTTTCTTTTCTGCATACTGTTAGTATGTAGGTTAAAAGGGCATTTCTGTGATCCAAGCCTCGTCGTCCCCCGCCTTACTAAAAATGTGAGATTTTTTTATTATCTGAACCGTTATTCTTAGTAATCCAATCCACGTGTCCCTAATCTTAATATTCGTGCACATTCGGTCGCATCTGTAGAAACTCGCAATTTTGTATTTTCTTTTCTTTTTTCTGGTCCGTAAGACGGGACAGAATTAACGCACATTAGTTATTGGACCATGGGAAACGAGAATTACTCATAACCAAAACTGTCAAGGATATGGGATCAACTCAAAATTTTGATGAATCAGCTTTTCTCGAGGAGATCTAGTGTCAATGAATAAAACAGAGGTGCTGAACAAATCATGAAATGCCCAACCTTTAAAGTTTAATTCGGTTAGCCTTTTTCAAAATTGGCTCGGGGCTCTTGTCATGGACACCTAACTGAAATTGTCCAAACTCGTGGCAAATTTGCCAAATGGCAGGTAGTCTTTCACAGACGCCTACAACCAGTATCGGCAGAGGTGCATGTCGAAGGCCGACATGTTCTGTGCAAGCATAATATGGTCAATCTAAATAGTTATTAGTCACATAATTTGGGATTTGTACCTACCTAACTGAATTGGCCCGTGCCCAAGATTAATCTTTCAACTGCACCCTTTCTGTACCCACAAGACAAATACCCAACAGTAACACAACAACCATAAGCCCGCAGATGGTAGTATCACATTTGTTGGACATGTGGTGCCTAAGTCTGTATGCCCAACTCATTTCCCCAGGAAAGTTAAGGAATATTATCCAGGTTTACATTTAAAAGGCCCCGAAATTTCATACTTTTCCAAATTGGGTGACCTTAACATTATCGCAGAATATTCAAATGCTGCAAATCATTGGTGTGACTTAAACATGGCTTGATGACTCTGTAAATGATTCTGAAATTGAAATTCCTAACTATCAGCTTGAGCGTAATGATCGTGATAGAAACGGTGGGGAGTGTGTGTTTAATGTACGTGTTGATTTAGGCATAAATGTCAGAAGTGCTCTGCCATGAATGACTTGTGATCTATTGGGTTGAATGTCCTCCTTTGCAAATCCAAACCTATCTTGATAGGGATTTGTTATCGCCCTCCAGATCAACATAAATCTTTCGGTCCTTTAGAAGACCTTTGTACAAATACTGATCGCTTTAATGACACGGAGGTATAATTCTCGGGGATCTATAATGCCGACATTAGTACAAATAATTCAAAGCAATATTCATTAGGGGGCAATGAGATCACTTTTGTCTTAGTTTTTGATTTCCACACACTGGTGAAGATCCACTCGTGTTACTTTAACTAGTAGCACTGCCATTGATTTGATTTTTGTAATGATTAATAAAATATTAAAAAAGACAAATTTCAAACATAATATCATTAGGGCAATGAGCACTTTTGTCATAGTTTTGATTTCACAGCAACTGGTGAAGAATCCCACTCGTGTTACTTTAACTAGTAGCACTGCCATTGATTGGATTTTTTGTATCAGACCCACAGAAAATTAGTCAATCTTGAGTGTTACAACGGTTTGAGTGATCATTTTATGATAGATTGTAGTAGGAAAAATTTCTAGGGGTCAGATTAATAGACATAAATCTATTAAAATTATATCAATAGAATTATTTATACAGAGCTCTCACCAGGAGCTGGAAGCTAGTCTGTTGGTCAAAAGTTCTGGAGTGTGATAATTTGGAATGTGCCTGGAAGTGTTTCAAAGAATTGTTTCTCCATGTTCTTGATGACATAGCGCCTCTGAAAGAGGTAAGGGTTTAAACAGAGATCCGGAACCTTGGTTTGATTCGGGACTGAGAGAGATTTTGATAAATCTGAAAATGGGACAAGGACTTTCTGATTTCAGGAAAAGTACATCATTTTTATTTTCTGGAATAGCAAAAAACTTTAGGGAATAAGTTCTGGTAATAGAAAGAAAGCCAATCGCACTAGTATATAGACAAGGTTGAAGAGAATGTGAAAAAATCCAAAGCGTTTGTGGCTAACTTTGAAGGAACTTGGTGCCAGGTAAAACGGGTACCACTAAGGTCAGCAATATCGGTCAATGATGGTAGGGCTGAGGTTTTGTTTTTCGACAAAGAAGCCGACGGTGGGCGGGAGAGATTTAATAATTTTCTTTGTCACCGGTTTGCTTCTACTCTTGTCAGCAAACTCCCTCTTGGCTCCGGCAGGTATGGCGTGGACTTTCTGCGTGATTTTTACAATAGCAAGCAGGTGAAACGCAAATGTGTTTTCACATAAAGCGAATTTCTGTGAATGAAGAACAGAGTCAAGAACTTCTTTATGAAAATCAATACTAGAAAGTCCTACAGGTCTCGATGATCTGCCAAGCTAAGTTTATTAAAGATGCTGCAACACATCTTGATCTTAAGCCTCTTGCTCATATCATTATTTATCTATTGAATCTGGCGAGATTCCTAGTGATTTGAAGAACGCCAGGGTGGGTGCCTATTTTCAAGAAAAATAGCAAAACTGAGGCTGGTAACTATCGACGCTTTGTCTATTCTAAGTGTGATTTCCAAAGTCTTTGAAAGAATCGTATTCGCTCACTTTTTTAAATGTTATCTAAGGAATGAGTCTCTCCTCTACGAACTTCATCGGGGTTTTTCGTACTAGCTTTTTCAACTGATACTTGTGTAATTATATTAATAATTTAATATCCATTTATCTGACTATATTAGGCGGGGAATGTGGATAAGGGTAACCACGTGCCATGGTTGTGTTGGATTTACAAAATGCATTCGACACAGTTGGCTCACAAAATTCTTCTTTTGATTAATTGAGGGCCTTGGTAATGGGCTGAATATTCTAATCAAGTGTTTTGACGTCTATCTTACCTGGCAGAAACAGGGTCGTTGACAAACATAAATGGGGTCCATTCATCACCCTAGAAAAATCACGTGGTGGTGGGCCCCAATGCTCAACAATCTTGGGGCTTTGCTGTTCCTTATCTTTGTGCAACGAATGGTTTCTTCTGGCTGTTGACTGTAACTGGGGTTCTTTACGGCTGATGACTCGGCTCTGATGGTTTTTTTCCGCATAGGGAAGTTTCTTCCTGTCAGTCAGATCGCTCAGTTCAAGCGCTTGCGGCGTAACTAGTGGTTTGAATTGATAATTAAATTGGCCCTTCATCGGCAAAAACTGAGTCTATCCAAATCCTGTATGGTCCCAACGTAAACTGCGAAACAATCAAGCTGAAAATCACCATTGTCAATGAGACTATAATTACTTCTAAACCTGAAATCAATATCTTGTGCTGGGAATCTTGAAATTCAATCATTAATTGTGGTGACATAACTGGTAACAAGGTTATCAGGAAGGCAAACAGTAGACTGAAGTTCATCAGTAGAAACAAGACGTCGGATATTTAAATCGTTACACCAAAAAGTGTTAGTTCAGTCTTCCTTATCCAATGTCGTTCGATTATGGTTTTCCATTTGGTATCCAACTTTAACTAATCAGACCAAACAAAAACTCAAGTTTCACACAACAAGATCATCATGAACATTTAAACTTCTCCCCCTAGGTCGCATATTTGGTGCTAGTGAATTTTTGGCAGTATTAACTGTCTTCCGTGTTCTTAAGGAGTCTTGCAAATTATGATTAATCATGTTTTTCGTATTTTAAATGGTAAAAGCCCAGCCTATCTTAGGGATAGTGTAACAAAGGCCGTGGATGTCCATAAGTACTCTACCAGGTCAGGTCTAATTGCCCTTCCACAAAATGCGCAGGTACTCATGGGCAACAAACTTTTGGGCCTTTCAAGCTGTTGTATTGGAATAAACTGCCCTTCCGAAGTTCAGAATCAACAGTGCTCTGATGTAAAGATATGTAAGATTAATGTAAATTTTTGGGCTGGTCCTAGTTTATCTTTTTATTGCTTTTTTGTTGTGCATTATTTTAGATATGTATTTTAATCTAACTTTCAAATGCAGGTATATTTTCAGTGGGTATAAGTGCAATCCTTTATTAATCTTGTAATGTTCCACTGTAGGCGCAGGACCACAATGGAAATAAGTTGCGTTTATGTTAGCTTTTGTGTTTTTTAAATCCTTGTTTGTGCCTAAATAAAGTGAAATGAATGAAAAATAAAGAACAAACAAACACACAAAATAAATGCATGTACAAGGGATTGTAGGAAATAAAATAAAGCGCAAACCAAGCGGCACGCACCTTGATGAAGGCTAATGATATGGTTAAAAGGCACCTACAAGGGTCCAACAGTCATTGGAGTTCAACTTGTGCAGAGAGTGAAGGAAAGATTCAGAACCACCATTGTTATGTTTTTATCACTAGTAGCTGTGCTGTATTTGATATTTTGGGGGGTTTGGTACTTTGAATGTGGTTTGTTTCACCCCTGTCTCACAAAACCTAATTCTTCTATATGCTCATTAACACTTTTAAACCTTTCATCAACGGTCCTTCTAGATCCATTGTTCTGCGGGGTGTTTCCTAAATCACTCTAAGATACGCTAGTGGCTGTGATAATCTCAGAGGGTGGCTCACCATCTTGACCTGAGAGCTAAAAATAAAGATGACCCACCTTCGCTGACAGAAGCACGTGAGACGGAGAAGAAGATATGAAGCAGTGCTCCAGTGCATTTCACCATATGATATAGAAAGTTTTCTGAAAGGATAATAGGCATCTAAGTAGGGGCTGAGCAGAGACGGGGGGGTAGTGAGGGACTGTAGTGAACAGATCTATGTGAGTGTGAAATCCGGATACAAATTGTGAATTTTGGACACAAGTATTTAGACATTGATAATCAAAAAATTGATGGAAAGAATTGCCACACCCCTTATGGCCCCCAGCTTGGATTTCAAGGTTACACAGGGGTAAATTTGTTAAAATGTTCCGATTGGTTGAAAAGCACACCATGATAACTGTGGTTAACAGGCTTCCAAAACAGGTATAGTTTATACTACCTTGACTGATCGTTTAGGAATTATGGGTAAAAAACTGGGGAAAAAAAATGGTAAAAAAGTCAATTTGGTTGTACAGGCGTCAAAAATTAAAAGTTGCTCCAATTTTTGTAAAATGTGGTTCAAAGTGTTGGTTTAGATAATAGAATGAATATAGGAATAGGTTTTGGTTATCTTACGTGTCTGGTTTATTAACCAAATGGCGAATTAAGTCACAGCATTGGTAGTTATTGGATTCTATTGACTGTGACCTATTTTGCTGTATAACGTGAAAACTAAGCACAACAGATATAAGGCAAACTACATTATTCAATCATTTAAGATAGGGAAACAATATGCCCCACATATTACTGAATCAAAGCGACTTTTTAACGTTGACCCATGTACACACCCAAATTGACTTTTCGCCATTTTAATTTGTACCCATAACTCCGGGAACTATAAGCCATAGATAGTGTAAAACTATACCTTTTTGGATCTGTGACAGACAAACACCAGGGTGCTTGTTAAACACATTAAGAACATTTAATTTTTGACCCTGGATAACCTTGAACCCAAGCTGGGGGCCATTACAGGGGGGTTGGCAAGGGTTCCATTCAATTTTATGGCTATCAAGCCTAAAAGTATGTGTGCAAAAAATTCACAATTTTATCCGGAAAGATCGGCACACTCTTAACTACAGTCCCTGCTAGTACTTAATTCTGTAGAAAAAAGTAC